>APFE030287057.1:34492-46077 GCA_000404065.3 Pinus taeda | reverse complement strand
AAGAATAGCAAGAGGATTACAACCAATTGTTCTGACCCAGCATCATCCTCCAGCAAGAAAGCCCTTCTTCACCTCAAGCAAAGCTTAGATCACCCAACACTATGATATTACACCAAAAAACCAACAGCACTTCTCTATAAGATACAAAATTCCAGCCCGTGGATATCTATGATGAGGGATCCATATATAGATGATTGTAGGGGGCTGAGTCAGCTTCTGGGATTTTGATTAGTGTCCTCTCTCTGATAGTTCTTGATTCCACTTAGAGATTGATGGTCTCTTACTCATCCCTGGTCAAAATCAGAGAGGCAAGTGTCAGAGGGGAAGTTTCTGGAAGATTCCATGATCTTCCACCTCGCAAATTGTCCCTACCATTTGTCTATTCTCGCCCATCACACCCTACAGAGGGGCCATCCAGTATGCATCGCACCCTTTACACTGGGAAGGTGATATGCATCACACCCTCTGCACTGGGCATTCAATATGGTCCAGTTTTGACCATTTCTGAGCAATTTTTTGTGGAGAACTTGTGAGATGATGTAATCGGCTGACCTTGTTCCTTTAGGTAGTGAAGCAACACTTTTAGGGACTTAGGAGCCCTCAGTTTATGGACATTTATGATTGGGGTTGCAGTGCCCAAAAATGTCTATAACAATCAGGCATGTCCAAAAGACAATTATCCTACTCCTTTTATCGACCAAATTATTTATGAATGTGTCGAATGCGAAATATTGTCATTTATGGATGGATTTTCTGGCTACAATCAAATCAATATACGCCCACAGGACCAATCGAAAACAACTTTTATTTGTCCATGGGGAACATTCACCTATAGGAAACTCCCATTTGGTTTGAAGAATGTTGGGGCCACATTTTAGAGGACAATGAATTATCCCTTCCATGACATCAAGCACATTGTTCAACCTTACCTTGACGATTTACCTGCTCATTCATGAAAATGGACTAATCACCCACAACACTTGAGAGCAATATTTTTACGGTGTCAACACTACAAGATTCGACTCAATCCACACAAATGTGTGTTTTGTGTTGGTTATGGTGGCTTGCTTGGATTTGTAGTGTCTTGAGAAGGGATTCGACTGGATCCATTAAAGGTTCAGGCAATTATGGATTTGCCTCCACCTTCAAATCTTTTACAGTTATAGAGACTCCAAGGGAAAGCCAACTTTCTGAGGAGGTTCATTTCTAATTACGCTGAAATGGCTAAAGGTTTTACACATCTTTTGAAAAAGGAGATACCCTTTCATTGGGATCAAGTTGTGCAAGCTTCCTTTGATGCTCTTAAAGATACCCTGATTAGAGCTTCATTAATGTATTCTCCAAATTACCAAAATGACTATTACCTGTATCTCGCCGCTGCAGATACAACCATTGGCATGGTTTTAGTCCAAGAAGAAAACGGGATTGAACATCCTATTTATTACTTGAGTCATAATCTCAACAATACAGAAATAAAGTACTCTTATGTAGAAAAACTAGCTTTTCCAGTTGTTCAAGTTGTTCAAAGATTTCGCCATTATATCATGTTATTGAAAACAACTGTTATTTTAGATTGCAACCCTATGACATACATTTTGTCACGTCAATGTCTAGGGGGAAAATATTCAAAATGGATAGTTATTCTATAGGAATTTGATTTAGAATTCATCAAGTCTAAATCAAAGAAATCTCTAGTTTTCGCTAAGTTACTATGTGACCATCCCTCAACCTCCATCAATTCAACATCCGAACCATTAATTTTGGATGAGTCTCTATTTCTAATTTCATCATCTGACGCCTGGTATGGAGATATATTGATTTATCTCCAAACCCCAACTTTCTGGCAAAATACCTATCGCTCGCAACAGCAACGTATTCATTACCAAGCCAAAGATTATCTGATCATTGACGACACACTTTACCGTCGTGGTATCGATACTGTTTTACGAAGGTGCCTCACACATGAGGAGGCCGAGAAAGCATTGAATGATTTCCATTCAGGTGCCTATGGTGGACACTTTTCTGGATAATCAATCTCATAAATAATTCTTCGAGCTGGTTACTTCTGGCCAACTATATTTAAAGATTGTATTATTGCTATCATAAGTTGTCATGCATGCCAGATATATGACCGAAAAACCAAATTACCACCTGCACTATTGCATTAAGTCATTGTTATTGGCCCATTCGCCAAATGGGGCATTGACTTTATGACATGTAACCCCACCTCGGCCGGGGGGCATGGGTATATTATAGTCGTCGTTGACTATTTTACCAAATGGGTCGAGGCGATGCCAACATTGAACAACAATGGTGAAACGGCTACTCTTTTATTTTTTAACCATGCGGTTTCCTAGTTTGGTGTACCACAAGCCATAGTTACAGATCATGGGTCACAGTTTCGCAATCACATGATGGCTGAGTTGACTGCTAAGTTAGGACTATCATATGATATTTCTACCCCGTATTACCTGCAAGTGAATGGACAAGTTGAGGCTATCAACAAGGTCCTGAAGAAAATGTTGCAAAGAATGATAGGGGTTCATAAAAGAAATTGGCACTTAATCCTGTACTCTGTCTTGTGGGCATATCAAACCTCAGTGAGAAATGCAACTAGATTTACACCCTTTCATTTGGTGTATGGTTTGGAAGCAATATTACTGATACAATGTGAAATTTCATCGCTCAAACTTGCAATTGACCTATTACCTGACACTTCTAAAGAAGAAGCACGTTTCTTGGAATTAATCCATCTAGACGAAACCCATCGTGATGCCGCATTGGCTAACGAAGCGCATAAGAAACATATTAAGGTGCAATATGTTAGGAATGCCAAGCCTCATATCTTCTCAGAAGGAGACCTGGTCTTGCTTTACGATCAGGAAGCTGATAAACTTGAAGCAAGGAAATTCAAACCAATGTGAATGGGTCCTTATGTTGTCAAGCATGTTCTGGTGAAAGGAGCCTACCAGTTAGTAGATTATGATGGGATTCCATTGTTGCAGCCCCGAAATGAGTTGTACCTTAAACGTTACTATGCTTGATTAAGTGTAGTAAAACTCACTATATATATGCTTTCATTGCATGTGTGTATGTGTGTCTTTTAGAGATTTTTATCTGGTTAGTAATCTGCTTTGCATTTGTTGCATATGTTAGAGTCTTCAGAACCTTTTGTTGGTTACACCAATGGTGCTAGTCATAGTATGCAGAATTTGTCTTCTGCAACATGGGTCATTTTTGCTCCAAGTGGCAAGTTAGTGAGTTTTCAAGGGATTTGTATCGGTCGATCAACAAACAATATCACTTAGTATAGTGCATTGATTGAACTACTCTCTAATGCCATTTCACTTGGCATTCACCAAATCATCGTTAGGCTGGACTCGCAACTCGTTGTGCTACAACTAACAAACATTTATACTGTCCGAAATCCAACAATTTTTCATAGGTTCCTTAGAGTTCGTATTTTTGAAAGACGTTTTGAACACATTCAATATCAACATATTTCCATAAATTTGAACACATTAACTGATTCTCAGCGAATTATTTGTTAAATAGACATTTGCGACATATGTAAAAGTAATATTTTCAATTCACGTCATCAGTTAAATAGGATTTCATATAACCATAAAAACTCTGAAAGTAAAATAGATAGGTGTTTAAAAGTTTTTACAAAATTTGTGCCCAAGACACATTTGGTCTTTGACCCTAAAACTCAAAAATGCATACAAAATATCGTAAGTAAATCTAGTGGTGCTCATGGTAACAGGTCACAGCCTGTGCTATCATGCACAAAAGGCTAGCCCAATGGTTAGGAACACCAATAGTGTGGCACTATGGCCTCATAGGTAACTCCTCAATCCGGATATCTAGAATACCAAGGGTTAATCCCTTTATGTGATCTTGCAACTCTGCTAAGGTCTCAGATAAATCCAAGTCCTAAAGAACTGCTCTCCCGATGTTTCTCTGCGTTGGCTGTTAGGCCCCTATTCTACTAGTGTAACCCCTTATTGTTATTAGTACAACCCACTTATTATATTGATGTACCCACGTCGTGCCCATATTGTTACTATTGTGCCCCATAGAAGCCTACTATTGTTATTATTGTGCCCTTACATTATTATTGTTATGTCGGCTCTGATTATGTTATGACCCCTTAGACTCCTATATATAGAAATGAGGTCTTTTCATTTGTATCATCCAATAATTGTTCATTTATGTAATTTAAAGGAGATTTCCCCCTCGAAAAGGCTGAATTTTAAGGCGTTGATCTATCTTTTCTATCTTTTTCTTGAGCTGGTTTCATAACATTTGGTATCAGAGCTTTGGCTTCTAGGGTTTCGCTGCTCCAAATAGGTCATCGTGGCATTTTCGCTATAACTTTTTTCTGCGATGTTTCAAAAGCAAAAAAAAAACCATTTGAGATGAAACCGCACTGAACTTTGGGTCCGAATTTCAGAGCTTTTCGTGCTATATTTGCAGAGATATGATCTAAGGAGGTTGGTCTTTTTTCAGACTCTGAATTACATTCCAAACAGGTGACCTAGGGAAAATTGTCATAACTTTCTCTCTGAGCATCAGATTGAAATTTCGTAAGAACGTACATAAAGAGGACGGACTGTAGTTTCTTGTAGATATTTTTCAGAGCCAAAGTTCGAAATAATGACTCGTGGCACGTCGTACAAGTTCGCTCTACTGAACTAGTCTATAATCAAGTCACTGTGGGAGATTTTGCATAACTCTTCCATCGAGAATCCAATTTGGATCAGACTTGTGGCATTAGAAAGAGAACACAAAGGGCTACTGCAAGTCACAATTTCATAACTTAAAGATCTGAAAGTACAGAGTTACAGTCGTTTCAAGATCGAACTCCTAAAATCAAGAAAAAGCAATATGAGGAAGTTTGATGGCAAGGATCCGGTAAATTGGATACTTCAGATGGAGCAATATTTTGATTTAGATGGTGTACCACTATTACAAAAGGTATGTATTTCATCTTCATATTTAGAACTAGATCAATTTTTATGGTATGAAGGGCTTTGTTCTCGTAAACAACTTGTTACGTGGTCAATTTTCACGGAGGAAATGATAGCACATTATGAGGATACAAAGAGCAACACCTTCTTTAGAGCAACACCGCAACAATTGGATAGAGTAAAAGGGCTTTGTGACATAGTGGAAAGCAAAATGATAGAAACCATGAAGCATACCTCTCACAAATATAAAGATGGAAGTGTTGTTTCTCCTAGCCTTCCACAACCTATAAGGGTTACACCACAACAATTGGAAGAAAAAGGAGAAAAAGGGCTTTGTTACAATTGTGATAGCAAATGCACTAAAGGTCATAAGTGTGCTCAGAAGAAATTATTTTACATAGAATATGAAGAGGAGGAAGAAAATGATCAAGAAACATCAAAAGAAGAGGATATACTCGAGGACCCCACCCCAGAGAAAGAAGAAATGACTCAGACCATATCTTGTAAAGCATTGGCAAGAATTACCACTCCTCAAACTCTCAAGATAGAAGGAAATATCAAGAAGAAAAAGGTGCAAGAAGTGAAAGATCACATCGAGAAAGAAGAAATGAATCCAACCATATCTTGTAATTCATTGGTC
Source organism: Pinus taeda (assembly GCA_000404065.3). NCBI lineage: Eukaryota > Viridiplantae > Streptophyta > Pinopsida > Pinales > Pinaceae > Pinus > Pinus taeda. The sequence goes on along the minus strand of APFE030287057.1, from coordinate 40,464 downwards.
GAAATTACCACTCCTCAAACTATCAAGATAGATGGACATATCAAGAAGAAAAATGTTCAAGAAGTGAAAGATCACATCGAGCATCAAGAAATGAATCCGACCATATCTTGTAAAGGATTGGAAGAAATTACCACTCCTCAAACTCTAGAGATAGAAGGACATATCAAGAAGAAAAAGGTTCAAGCAGTGGAAGATCACATCGAGCATCAACAAAAATTTCTCCAACTTTTAAAGGATAACGCCACTTTGGTGCAAAATCAAACGAAACAACAGGTAGATCAACATCGTAGTGAAAAATGTTTTGATATAGGTGATTGGGTATCTCACATTTACTGGTCCACACGACTTCTGGCAAATAGAGCAGCTATAGTGGTATAACTCGCACTTAAAAAAACGGAAACCTTACCGAATGGGAAGACTCTTCAAGGATGAGGATGTGGAAGCATTCTTTTGTGATACTTCTATTATCCAACCAGATTGGATAAATGAAGCAAGGGATGAATGGAAGAAGGACGAAGAAGTATGGCCACTTATTCAAAAGTTGCAAAAGATCCCAATTCAAACAATATTGCCAGAAATTGAAGAGGAAAGAAAATCATATTGGAACCTGGAGCAGTCACAGAAACAAGAACCTGATAGCTATGAAATCGATTAATTTCAGAGTATCTCATCAAGTGGAAGAACTTACCCGTTGAGATTCCACAGGGAGGATTAAGAATTTTATACGAATCATCAAGAACTACTCAACATTGAAGGACAACGGCTTTTTGAAAGAGAGGGGCATGTTAGACCCCTATACTACTATTGTAACCCCTTATTTTTATTAGTACAACCCACTTATTATATTGATGTACCCATGTAGTGCCCATATTGTTACTATTGTGCCCCATAGAAGCCCACTATTGTTATTATTGTGCCCTTACATTATTATTGTTATGTCGACTTTGATTATGTTATGACCCCTTAGACTCCTATATATAGAAAGGAGGTCTTTTCATTTGTATCATCCAAGAGTTGTTCATTTATGTAATGTAAAGGAGGTTGCCCCCTCGAAAAGGCTAAATTTTAAGGCATTGATCTATCTTTTCTATCTTTTTCTTGAGCTAGTTTCATAACATTGGCCCACCTGCAACCTGTTGGCATACCGCAGGTCGAACAGTACCCACATCTGTATGCATAAGAGTAATTTTTAGTTTAGTATTGGAAACATTAAAAAACACAAAAAACATGTAGAAACTTGAAAAATCAAAAAACACTTTGGTCCAACAACTTACCCATACCACCCCATTGTGCTCCAACTGGTAGAATCAAATCTGGATCTCCACGATAATCCATCCCTGGGTATGGATGCTTCTCGATAATGACATGTTGTCGTTCAAGCCAGCTGAAAAATGCAGGGGAGAAAATGATTGTTGACTCACCGGCATGTCGAGCCATCAATTCAACCCACCTCTGCATATGTGGATCTCTAGGACCAGCCACACCTAGTGATACATGATGTGGTTACATCAATGGGATTTTCTCTAAGGAAAAAGCAATCAAGGTTGAACCATAGCAGAAATTCTTTGTCTTACCACCTTTTACCTTAATTAGTTGTTCTTTCAGTAGTGAAAGTACAACCTCGCACCAATTGAAAACTTTTGGCTCTAGACACTCCAGTGCATACTACATATAAGCTCTGTTCACCAGATGTAGTGTCACACTGCTAGCCAATTTTACGATTGTAAAGAGGATTGTCCTTAAAGGCAAATCACTTACATCCCTGATCTTTATTTTCCCATCCCTGCTAGGTTGTGTACCTGGCCGAAAAAAATGTCTGATGTAATCTATCACCGATTCACCTCCACAGGAAAATCCAAAAAGTGAGATGGGGGCACCTCGCCTCGACAGTTTGGTAAGAAAGTAAATATCCTCAATAGTAAAAGGGACGGTCTTGTCCCTAATGTGAAATGTTTGATATGTTTGATATGGCAGGTTTCTCACTTTCGGCGATAGGCATACATCAATGGCCTTCGACCAAAAGACTTTGTATGGTGTTCGACATCAAATCATCCATTCACACCATGCATAATGTACTGTAGTACCTTGAGGATCATTATCATTATCAGTGATTTCTCTCGCATCTGTTAACAACTTACATCATCGGCTAGTAATCAGATGGTGTCTTCCCATGTTCGACTTCATATCACATATTCACATGGTTAGACTCATATTTGAGCGAATGGTTGAACGAGATTGAAGAACCCGGATCTAGTTTCATCCATTCGGGTTGTGATATCAGGAGTACTAAATCATATGTACAATGGCTTTACATTGATAGTCATTCCGATCATGGGTTTATACCTGTAGACAATTGTTTATGTATATGTAATGAAAGTTTATAAGCTGAGAATGGGTATGCCTTCCCTCAGCAATTCATGTAAAATCAAATATCATGATATATGTATTTTAATTGATGCAAGTCACCTTCCACTTCGATACCCCCTCATCACATCATAAAGAATTTCATTCGACATTGGCATTTTCCCAACTTCATGCTTTAGGGGGCAACTGTTACGGATCCATTTGGGCACATCAAATCCCAACATTCATATCAGTGTTCTATGGCTCATCAAACCCTAAATTTAGTTGTTTCATGCCCTAAACAAGTCAACCCTTTGAATGCCTCCTTCCTGTTGGATACCTATACCAATAGGTTTCATATTTCGTGATTGGATATCAAAGGTCCAAATATGCTCTGCTTTGATAATGCAAAGATCCCATATTTCCCTAAGAAGACAATGTCTGTCTCAGTTTTGATGAGAACTCAATTTTGATGGGTGGTCCAACAGTCTAAGCTGGATCATGCCATGTTTTCAATTTCCATGATTGTAGAATAGAGAATGAAATCTGTCCAAACTGTTTAATCTTGGCAGATCAGTAGCTAGGTAGAGAAATTAAGGTTCCCAACTGGTTAATCTGGGACCTTGGAAGGAATAAGGGTTGTGTTAGATAGGGAATGAAAGCAAAGCCAATGAAAAGAAAAGGGCATTCCAAGGGTTTGCAAGTCCAAATGCACCCTCCAAGAAGGAACAAAAAATGCTAGGAAATCTAGTTGGGTAGGTAGATGGGGTTGCAGAAGTGTTGTCTCTTTCAAGACCAAAGTTGCTGAAACATCCACAGGAAGAGCAACACACTGGAGCATGACTAACTCCCTCGTTTTCATCTGTATTTCACTCATTACTAACACCCTTTCCCAAGCTGCACAGAACACAGAAATTCTTATCTTTGTCATATTCTTATGGCTTTAAGAAGCCACATTTCTTGTGTAAAAATCTTTTCATTTTGATCTACTCTTGATTCCAAGTTATTTTCAAAGAAAACTTGGTTGAATTACCCTTCATCCATATGTTCCATCCATATTAACAACTAACTCTATTACTTAGCTCCCTATACCCCACTACCCCTAGTATTATAAACACCATGGTGTATAAACCCCACAATGTATAAATATCCCCTCCTTGGCATTATAGCTATATGGTCTGTTCAAAAAGGAAATCAAATGACACCTGGTCACTTTGATGAACCTCCCAGCTTACCTTCTCTCATTCTGTGTTAATCTGCTCATTCAGCCCTCATTTGCAAAGAAAAATCATCATGCAACCCCTTTTACCCATAAACCTTTTGCGAAAAATGAAAAACCCGCAAAAAACCACAAATCCTAAAGTTTTCGGCCAAAGTATTTAAATGAATATTTTAATTGCCCGGCGGGCCCCTTCCAAACCTGCATGACCCGTCGGAGGACCCACCAGCCGTCCGATCTCCGCCGGTCAGATCCAAGGGTGGGCGGTCGATCTTGCGCCCCGATCTGTCGACCATTAACATCCAGGGAAAGCGGTTTTGGGCCCGTACGAGGACGCATGGCGAGCGCTGAGATTGTTCGGAGCTCTCTCCCCGTTACCGCCTTTGCTCCAAAGGTGGTGCGGGGAACCCGCTTACCACCACCCGACTTACCACTCTCCCTCCCACGTCACTCCAACGTCATCCTGACGTCACCTCACTTCCGTTCGCCCCCGCGCCCTGTCACCCTCCACGCAGTCTTGCCACCGCATCAGCCCGCCACCCTGGCCCTCACGTCAGCGCCATGTCACCACTGTACGGCGGGCCCACCATGACGTCATGCTGACGTCATCAGCGGAAAAGCGCCAATCGCGTTATTTTATGAAATTCAATATTATAAACGGCCTAATAAGCTGTTTTAAGTCATTTTCATGCGATTAGTGAAGGGAGCCGTTAAGCAACCAGCTGCCACGAAAATTTATCATCCAGACAGCAAATTTGAAGATTCCGACCGTTGCAAGTCCAGAATTCACAGTGCCAAGCCTCCACAGCCCAGCTCGCAAGTGTCCAAGCTGGTTATTCCAGGTATTTAGCCGGTTTCCCCACTTCGCCCATGCATTGAAAATTCACTGTAAAATTCACCATTTGGCACCATTAAGAAACCTTCAAATACAGTTCTGCCTGTCACACAAAGCCAGCCAAGCAACCTGCAACACCCTAAAACCATAATTCAGTAGAAGAGTGCTCGTTTCGCGGGCTAAAAACCCCGAAATCCTTCCCGAGGTACTAGGCATGGTTCCCTTTTGCCGAGTACAGCCCACTTGCTGTTATACCAGAGAAACCTGAATAACCCTGCAAATTTCTCATTGACAATTCACACCCTGTGAATTCTACAGCAGACAGATAACCCAGCCTGCAAAACCCTCTGCAAAGGAACACCTCACTGTATTAACAGTTGAGTTCAAGCTAAAAACTCTTTAAGCACTGGTTGAATCACTGCCCCTTTCTCTACAAACCAGCTTCTATCATGGCGTATCCTGCAACTTCATCCATCAGTATGGCCTCACAGAGTCAAACAAACAAAGAGCTAGAAGCCCTGTCACTAGTAGATAAGGATGGTCTCATTGGAGACTTTGAAGGGAGCAGGGACTTTTTGCAGACCTTCAGTAGACTAAGGGAAGACCACAAGGATGGGCATGGTACATATGGGGTCTGGGAGTCAAACCTGCCCTATTACTGTCTCCCGGCTGTGAATGTTTTCCCCGAAATCATTTACCTCTGTGCAGAACACTATAATGCCGAGCATAGAGCTATTAGCACCTCATCAGGGAGGATCCTATTTCAAATCAATGCTGAGTCCATAAACAAGATGTTACACTTTGATCAGACAGAGTTGCTGATCCCATTCTCCATGAATCAGTTGATGGACGCTGGTGATAAATTGACTGATGAAGAACTACAGAAAATTAGCAGAAACTTCATGAAACCTGAATGCCAGACCACAGAGCCACCTCCCTATCTGAATGATCAATTCAATGATGTGGGCAGGCTATTACTAGACATGATAGCCTATGTATTGGGGTACCAAAGCAGTGAGCATGTGGACAGAGGCATGCTAGCAATGCTATCTGTTTACAGCCCATATCAACCCCCTAACACAAAGTACAACTTTGCCAAATTCATAGCCAACAGGATCCACGATCAGTTAACCAAAGTGGACAGACAGGGGGTCTTCAGATATTCAGCCTATCTCTACCATATGTTCATGTATTATCACTCTGAAGCCTTCCCATGCTACGTCAGAAGGCTGGATCATACAGGGGAAGGAAGATTTGTTATCTTCTGGACCTCAGTCTATCACAAAGTCACAAATTCACCCTATACCTATTGTGAATTTGTTGACCAGTTTGTCTACCCACTCTACTGCATGTTGATGAAGTCCCCACCTCCCAGAGTATCCAGTGAGATAAAGAAAGCTCTGCAGCTTTCCAAGAAAAACAAAATAGGTGACTGGTACCTATATGAACATCATACAGTTTTTAGGATCTATGGATGTGAGGTCTACCCATATAGGCTCCCAAGATATGTGCCAATGAGGTTATTTGCACTGGAATACTACAGACAATTGATTCAATCAGACCTTACCCACTTCC
>APFE030287047.1:64572-90825 GCA_000404065.3 Pinus taeda | reverse complement strand
CAATGGTACTTGGATCTTCCTGAAAGACAGCTTTGAGACAAGGGATTGAAGGACAATCCTTGGTTTCATGATTCTCTGAACAGATCACACATGTTTCTACAACCTTTGCATCCAAGGGACATTCCCTTAGAGCATGTTTCTTTCTACACTTTGGGCAAAAAATAGCTAAAGCTTCAGCTTCTGCTTGCTGTTTATCATGGATCTTAAGAGTGTCTAGTTGCTCACTAAGACTTCCTAAGATATCAGTTTTGAATTCATCAAGCATGTTGCCTATCTCAGCCCTACTTGCTGATCCAGTTGCAGATTTGTTTGCTCTGAGGAGAGAAGGATCTCTAGGCCCTTTTTGAGTTTTAGATTTCCCCCGTGAGAGATGAATACATAGCTCTGCTATATCATGAAGTGGAAGTTGAGATATGTCTCCTTTTCCCATCATGTTAAAAATATCTATCCATTCATCTCTAATGGCTTTTAATAGAAGGGCTTTCAAAGTTTCCTCATCTAAGTTACTCATTTTTGCTCTTTTCAGGTTATATTGAAATCTTTCAAGTAAATCCTCCAAATTTTCATCTTCCTTTTGCACAATCTTGAATACCTCATCCTTGTGATTGGTGGGCATACAATAGTCCAGGTACCTATCCAAAAATGTTTGTTTCATATCATTCCAAGTGCTAATGGATTGAGTGAGTAATCCCATGAACCATTTCAAGGCTGCCCCTTTCAATGTTGAAGGGAACAGTTTGAGTTTTTGAGCGTCTTCCAGATAATCATAAGTTCGACATACGACCTCAAACTCAAATAGAAATGTCTCAGGGTCCTCATTTCTTAATCCATGAAAGTTTGGGAGGACGGATGGCGAAATGTTCTTCATTGTGGCTCGGGAGTCATCATCGACTATAGGAAATCCAAATGAATTGTCTCTATTCCTATTTCCTCCATTGTTACCTCTACCTCCTCCATTATTTCCTCCTCCACCTCTACCTCTACCTCTACCTCCTCCAAGTCCAGTTTCTCTTTCTTCTGCCATGGTAGTTTCTTTAGAGACCTCAAAGTTCTCTGGTTCCTCTACTAACAGTGAATGAGGAGGAATTTCTCCTTCTTCCTCAGGTGATTCTATTTCTTCAATTACAATCTGTCTCCATGTAGAAGAAAGGAAAGAATCTCCTTCAGATTCAATAGATGGTATGGGAGAGTCAACTACTCCCTCTTGGATTCCAAGAATCCTAGAGCTAGGAGTATGAGTTGGAGATGATGAAGGTGTCTCTTGCTTATTTCTTGAAGTGGATGGAGTTGTGAAAATCGAACTTCTGGCTCCAGCTAAAAACCTTCCCCTAGAATCTCTTTCTCTATGCATATCATTTTTATTTTTTCTTCAAGTCGGGGTAATAATTCTTTTTCTGATCTTCCAGATCACTCTAGGTGCAGGAAGAGAGCATACTCAAGAAATTATTAAACCAATAACTTTCTCTTTTCTGATCCTCCAGATCACACTAAGTGCAAGAGGAGAGCATACTTTGAGAGGTTATTAATTTTCCTTCCTTGAAATTTTCTTGTTTTATATTTTTTTTTAGAAATTGGCTACCTAATTTCACTTACCCAGCAACGGCGCCAAAATGTTTGGTCAATTTAGTGATGTCTAAATTGCAACTTTTAAATGTCAACCCGGGGCTCGTAAGCTAATGAAGTGAGGTGTACTGTATGTAATTAGGCAACTGTTTCTTAAGCTTTTGTCGTTTTTAACTTTTTAAGTTTTTTTTCAAGTATATCTCTCCTACTGTGATGTGATGGAAATGAAATAAAGCAAGTGAAGTGTGTGAGATTGTGATGAGCTTTAAATGATTTCTTATAACTTAAAAGTATTCTACAAGAAATCTTGAACAACAACTGAAATGAAATCAACTCTTAAAGGAAAATAAAGGCATCAAATAAAAGACTAATGACATTGGCCCAGTATCTCTGCTGCTGCAAAAATGAAGATGAAATCTGTGTCAAATGAAACTAAGCAATGTGAAACTAAAGTAAATCTACATAAAGAAAGACTAGTCACAAATACTTTAGCTTCTTCTTAACCTCTTGTCTTTTAACTGAATATATCATGTGATAAACAATTAAAAATAAGCCAAGCAATTGTGAGTTCTTGAGCAACTAAACCAAGCTGTGCTAAGTGATATTTTGGTCCTCAATGAAGATATTAAATTATGAAGAAGGAACCATCAATAGATAAACAACTTGATGTCTAAAAGTAGAAAGCAACTATGAAAATTAACTAAATGATAGTAAGGAAATAAAGGCTGCAAAACAAGGAAGGTCAGCAACATAGACAAGATGATCACAAGTGTCACTAGTTGTGAAAAAGAAAAGAAAGAAACTATCCCGGGCACACCTAAGAAACCTGCATAACACACTCATCAGTCATGGAAAAGTGCATAAATATAAATAGGCAGAATTCAAAGTTTATATACAGCTATTATACATGATCAAAACACAGTAATCAAAGGCATTCTGTATAGCTATTATACATGAAATAAGAAAAAGAAATGCAGAAAATTAAAGAGTACTATACAGGCCTTCAGTAAACAGGGGCCCTCTGCCTACTCCAGCCGGTTCAATGATCAATTACATGCTCAAATGGAAAACAATCTTCTCATATATTATGCATAAAATAGAAAATACAGTGGGAGTTCAAAATTACATATCATCAGCTAACATCTAACTATCCAGCGTTCAAAGACGCTTTATTTATAATAGAGGAAAGCAAAATAACTTAACGAAAACTAAGCTATTCGAGCAGCTGTGTAAAAACACGTAGTCTTGTTGTGTCCTCGAATTTAGGCAACGGTCGTTGTGGGCATTCAATCCGTTGTTGTATTCATGTTTCCCACTATCTTTGTGGCTAAGGAGGATGCCACCTGTTCTTCATGTGCTCTAAAACAGAACACGCAGAGCCGTGCCACTGCCAATGACTTCTGTTGACCGTAGTTGCCTCCTCGTTGACCACGGGCTTTGATGACTGGTTTGGGTGAGCTGGAAGGACACACACCATGTCCTTGGTTCCACGAACTTGCCCATGTGGCTCTTCTTCCTGGAGGACACCTGGAACATATAATTTAATAAAACAGCTGCGCAATCCAAGGTTGGTTGCGGAAATCGGGATCAACTACGGAAACCCTGTGTGAGCTGCGGAAACGCAACACTTTGAACCAAAATTCTAAACCAAACACAGTCATTAGCATAATTAGCAAACCATGTAAAAAGTCCTAAAATACAATGATTTGAGCAATTTGATGGAGGGAATGAGTGGCAAAAGAAGGAAATGAATAGGAAAAGGCGGCTGAGAGGATGTATAAAGAAGTGTAGGTTTGAGGCTCAACAGTAGGCAAGTCAAACCTAAACTTTAACTTGCTCTAACTTCTACATACAAACTCAGATTTGAGTGTAGTTTACACCGTTGGATTTAGAATGACGAGCTCTTCAATCTGAAGTTGAGTTTGAGAAGATTATGACACTTTTATTTTTTTAGCATAATTCTAAGCACCTGATCATTACATAAGCCAAATGGCATGACTAACCTATCGTACAATCCTTGCATGATTTTGAAGGAAGTCTTCCATGTATCGTCTTTTATGACCCAAACCTAGTGATATCCTAACTTTAAATCTAGCTTGGTGTAGTATTTGGCTTGTTGCAACTAATCCAGCTAATCATCTATCCTAGGTAGGGGTACCTATTATTGAGCCTAACTTTGTTTAACACCCTGCAATCAATACACATCCTCCAAGTCTCATCCTTACTTGGCACAATGATGATGGGTGACCCACATGGTGAGGTACCTAGTCGAATGACACCTTTTTCCAGTACTTTTTTCTATTGTTTATTTGCCTCATTTCCCCTATAACAAATTTCTTATATAGCACAATGTTTGGAAACAACTGGATCTCGTGCTCCACTTCCCTCTTGTGTCATAGCCTATTAGGCTCCTAGAACACACCCTTATCTTCTTGTTGCAACTCTTCTAGTTGTTGTTTATGTTCCTTAATGCACCCCTCCAGGGATGACTTAGCTCTCATCAACCCTTCTACAAAATTATTTTCTCTTAAAAATAACAAAACATACTTTTTATTATGATTGATGAACTTTTTGGCCTAGTTGGTACTTACCAGTGAGATATTTGACTTGTCCTTGTGTGCATTGATGATGAAGGATTTTTTATCCTTGATGAGGTGGTACTAGTTGACTCTTTGCATGAATATGGTGTCCAACATGTACATATAGGGACTCCTAAATACAACTCCACATACATCAAGTGGAGTTATATACAACTCTAATTCATCAATAAAATTGACATTGATAGCAAATTTGATTTTACATTATTTGGTTACCCTTATCTCTACCTCCTTGTAGACCCACCCCAATGGATATGGGTTAGGGTTATCATGCGTCTCCAATTCTAGTTTCTTGACAAAATATATTATTATGAGATTCTCTTGTGATCTTGGGTCAACATAGCGTCAACTTTTGTATTCATAACTTGTATATTTATATGGAAGAGTCTATTCATTTCCTTATCTTCATGTTTCTAAAGGCCATTCAAATTCACCCTGTTTTGCACTAATATACATGAAATATTCTCATCCAAGTTTGAGTTTCTTTCCACTTGGTTGCTTAAATCAATGACAATGATTTTTTCTTCTTAGTATTTTTCTTTTTATTCTTTTGGTTGAGCAATGGGTGAAACTTCCAACACTTCTCATCTATATGAAAATAAATATTACATTAGTTGCAATGGTTGTTGGGATATTTGCATTGGTATGTTATCATTTTTTATTCCTCCTTTCCACTTCTTCTTCCTCTCCTTGGAATCTTATTGATGCTCCTTTTGCTTTGGCCCACTTGATTGTCCTTTCTTCCTAGTTATATTCTCCAGGTACTATGCATGTACACAAGCCTCATCCACCATTATAGGTTTGAACAACATCAATTGATTATGAAAATGATTATGTAGACCCCCCAAATACTTAAGTAGTGCATTTGGGTTTTTTAGGAGATACCCAACATTATTTCCATCTTCCTAGATTCAATGGTGTACTCATGTGCACTCTACCTAAAGTAATGCCACCAGATCTACTAGTCCCCTACATACATAATAATGTAGAACTATGAATTTATTGGTGTTTTGAAATCCCCACACTTAGTTATTGGATGATCTCCCTCCAATCTCAATTTTTTGTGTGTATTTCTCAACAAGTCAAGATATGACCCTCTAATTTCAAATGTGCAAATGAAATTTCCTATTCTTCCTCTATGTGGTGAACACTAAAATAAACTTAAAACTCCTGCAACTAATTATTTAACTTCAAAGTGTCAATATCATCTTGACATGGCTTTATTTCAACCTGCGCTTCCATATTGAAAAAGGATTGTGAATGGTTCACAGTAGTAGAATTGGGTTGCTCCTTTCTAGGTTCTTTCTTAGACTACCTCTGTTGTTCTTCCATCCCCTAATATCCCCTCTAATCTAACATCTATGTTAAAACCTCCATCTTCTCCAACCAACTCAACATTATTGGTAAAGGTGCCATCAAGAGGTTCACATGCCATTTTATATCATGTGAATTGTGCTTATAGTCGTGTAAACCTCTCCTCTTTATTAATAGATTTTTCAACTATGGTTGGGGTTTTGTGACTTTTATCTTAACCAATTTAGATTCCCTGCAAATTCCCATAATATACCCTAAGAAACATACTATGGTACCAATATTATCCATAAACTACCATGGATATTCGCCTAGATAGTTTGTCACAAAAAATATACTAGAATATATTTCAAAATCCAAAATCTATGTTATCAGGATTAATTTTTCCCTAGATTTCTAGATTCGATAATTACTATGTTATGCTTATGCAGGTAATAGATAAAATATGGAGAATAAATAATAGGGAAATAAAACTCACAAACCACAATGAACATAATATCTGATCTAGGAAACTCTTATAGGAGAAAAACCAACTAGAAGGTGAGGTTGCTCAAAACTCTCTTTCTCTAAATTAAAATGGATGAATGTTCAATGAAGTGAGACCTATGGCTCGTGGGCTACTATAGTACACAAACCCTCTTTGTTTTCTCTCTCTATCCACTCTTATCATCTATGGAAAAAAATTCACATGAATAGAATGGAACCCCTTCCCTCCTAGTGGCCTAGTTATAATGCAACTCGATAGTCAACTAGGAATTAAATTTGACCCATCAACCCTCAATATGAATTATAACTCAAACCTTCTAGAGTCTTCTTCATAGTTCCCACATGTCTCTCTCCTTTTCCTTGAGTAATAGGGACTACTGTCTCATCCTCTTGAATTATGGCAATCGATTTTGATAGATCAACCTCCAAGAGGCATAACTTTCTCATACGAGCTACAATTAGAGTGATTCTTATGTCATTAGAAAGGTATTGGTTTGTGGATTATGGAGTCTATTTTGCTGTAAGGTTAGGACCAAAAAAATGGTCAATTAAGGCCTCAAAATGGATCTTGAAGTTTTTCACCTGAAATTTTCCAAATTGGGACCACAAGTAAAAATGACCTTCCAAATTGATTCCTCCAAAGTTTCCACTCTAAAAGCATTGATATGGATAACAACTAATATATTGATTATGTTAAAATTTTACTAGAAAAATAAAAATCACTGGGAGAATTAGAAATAACCAACAACAAAACACATAACATGCAAACATTAACACCATGTTTACCCTGGGAAAACCCCAACTTTGTGGAAAAACCCATCTAATGGAATTCTATTAGATTCGTTGGCCAAAACATGGCCAATCTAGTCAATAAATCCTTCACTGCCTACATCCCTTGACCCATTATAATAGAGTTCCTCCTATCCTTTTAAAGGCACCATTGCATGAAACCCAATAATGTGCCAAAACACTACCATTTAACCCAAATCATGTGCCCAAAACACTACCATTTAACCCAGTGAAATTTGACTTTTTCCAAGTCAATCTTACTTGAACATTGCCCCTTTAAATCTTGAATTAGGGTTCCTTTGGCCAATTACAACCAAATCAGCCTAGTGAGTCAGTACCACTCAACTCTAGCCCTTACCCCCCTCAAATTTTATACCTAGGGTATCTATTAACCTGGCATGCCTCCTACCATCTAAGTCTAACACCAGAATTTACCAGCATTTTCCTAGGGGTATGCATGCCTTACTAGGTCTTACAACATTGTCACTAAGTGGGCCCGCAGGCTATTTTTGGCGCAAAGTCTATTTTTAGACTATGTCTATTTTTAGACATATGGATCATGGTCTATGAGTTGCAGGATGTTATTTATGGATGATTGGTCATGTTGGTAAAAATAGATGGACCTCTATTTTTAGACATATGGGCAGAGTCTACTTTTAGACTGTCAGTCTAAAAATAGAGCAGTCGAATATTATTAGCTCTTAATAATATTTGGACTATAAAAATTATCTTATCCTCTTGCAACACTTCAGTTTGAGCTACGGATGTGGCACATGCAACTGCCATAAGGAAAAAGGCTTTTCCTATGGGTTAGTTGAGCTATTGCATGATGGACTTCAGTTAGAACTCAAGTGATTGAGTTTGGTGGAGTTGATTGAGGAGTTGATGGATTTGTGTTCAGTTTGACTTAGTTGAACTAGTTGTATTTAGTCTAACTGACAAATACACTAGTGATGAGTGGTGTGAATTAATTATTAATTAATTCACTAATTATTAACTCATAAATCAACTAAAGAATACATCAGTTAACTCAGTGCATGGACAGTTCAGTGGAGACAAGTGTTAGAGGTGGGTGAAAGGGTGAGACTACTATCAGTTGTGACTATAGTTGTGCATGAGATTTGCACAATCATTGATTGATATTTCCAATGAGGATTGCACAGTACAAGCCAAGGGAATTAGAACTTGGATCTGATCTATTCTCAACTTGGATTACGCAGTAGAGGCAGGCAAACAGTGGAGGAGATTTGAACCTGTGACTTGTTCAGATCTGAGCTAGTTTGTGTGTAGCATGTGGAGATAGTACTGAGTACTTGTGAGGAGTATTGTACTATGTATAGTTACATGTTCTCTATCATTATAATATACAGATAGTTTGGGGTTTTCAGCTATATGTTTTCCCCATTACATACTTTGTTGATATGTGTGATTGATGTTTCAATGTGCGCTTGTGATTGTTTTTTAATTCCGCAAATTGATGATCAATGGTAGAGGATGTTATGTATTATGCATGCATTCCACAAATAGTGTATAATCAAGATAATCTTTGTGAATAAGTGTTATATTATTCAAAATTTCTACACTCTATCTCTGTTTGATCTCTGTCTCAGCACTACTTGCCCTGTTTTCTGTCAATCTATGGCTTTAAAGCCAATCGGTGTTGTTTGTTCATTTCACCTTCTTGGCTTTCTATCTCATGGCCTCTGTCCACTCAAATACCTCTTCTAAGTGTTAGTAATCATGGCATAACGCCTTTTGGGGAGGTGGCCACTTGTTCTGCAACGGATGAGTGCATCGGGCCTTTGAAATCCCTAAAATGGCCATTCTATGTTTACACAGAGAAATGCATTCAAACACATGAAAAGTCTACCAAAACACTATTCATTGGACTTCAAACCTTCATAAATTCCTTGTACTCCTATCGGATCCGCCTTTATGTCGAAATCGCATCTCCACCGTTGACCTGGGATTTCCTAGATCCAAAGACTGTGGTTCATTTCGAGCGGCCCTTTCATACAGGGATTAACCACCTGATAAGGGTGGTTTTCTCTCTCCTCGGCCTGGACACTTGGTAGCCAATGTATGGGGTTGGGTAGAGCCTAGCCCAAACCACTTACCGCTTTTTTTCCTCCCGAAATCCCACTTGTTTCATGGATTTCCTTTGCATTTGGAAAATATGTTAAAACACTGAAAAATCCCGTAAAATGGCTTTGGGTGGATTTGAAATATTATTCATTTTCATTCCCCAACCCTTTCGGGTCCACTTTTCATCACATCGGCACTCCCCTTGTATTTCATTTAATAAATGAGATACATGAAAATACATTAAAAATGCCATTTGATGGATCTCAAATCTTATGAAATAGCATTTATATTTTTATCGGGTTTGGTCTATCATAGTCTTAGTCATAATCGGCCCCGCTCCTATGCATAACTCCAATGCGATATTGTGATATTGCAATCGCATGTCGCTGATCCTCCCAGGCGATGGTTAAGTCCATATATATATATATATAGATAGATATCAATGATGCGATAGCTTGATTGACTCTGGACCATTGATCTATGCGCATAGATCAACGACTCTCGTTTGATCACGCTTCCCATATAGCTGCCTCTGATAGCCTCCGATAGCTTTTTCCTATTGCGATTTGCCGGTCGGATCTAGACCATCGATCAGCTAGATCCGACGGCTCCTATGCATCACTCCTTTGACCACCAATAAGCCTGTTTTCACTATTTTCTTGGTGTTTTTGGGTCCCGATAGTGTTTTCTCATGCAATTTTTTTAATCTTTTAAGTGATTTTTGAAGACTTAGAGGTTTTTCTAGTTTCCATTTGGATCAACAAGTCGTCCTACATGATGTCCTAATGCACCTACAGGATCCCCTATATTCCTACAGGATTAGGCCGAAAGCATGAGTAATGATTTAGACAATGGTATAAGGCTTAGAGAAGGTGAGTGATGGAAGGAATAAGGTAAGGAAGTGGCTAGGACTTCCTCAGAACTCAAGCCAAAGTTTGTAGGATGGTTGGATTTGCTCAACAAGCATGGCAAGTTGTTCTTATGAAATGATAACTCGGTTTATGGACTTAGTGGCTTTTGGCAATTATGGATGGGTGAGGATAGCCTGGGGCTACTGACATGATATCTTCCTGCACTATTGAAACTCTTGCAATACACACATAACTGGCATTTACCCATAAATCATGTCAAAACAAGAAAGAACTCCAACAACATAAGAAAACATAATTTCATGATTCATTTGCCTAGTTTATGCATGGAAATATTGTGCAACCTATTGTGAAACACCATGAAATCTAATACAAAGATGGAGATATCAGAAATAACAACTGCAACCTATCCTTGAAAACTGAAAGATGCTGGACTAATTAGCAGAAAACCCTAAATTTCATAAGAAATTATAATTCTGTCTTTTTGGGGCTGAATGGAAGTTTTTCCTTCAAACCATGGTCCTTGAAGGGAGGAGTGAGGCAAGATCCACCTGTTATCAACCTTTTTGGTATTCCTTTATCTCTCTAAAGTTATTTCTAAAGCTATGCACAAATGGAAGCAAACTAATCAAATTCACTAATACATGCAATGAAACAATGCCAAAATTAATTCAACAAGTAATCTATGAAATAACTTAAGCATACAAGTACAACAAGAGGAACCTATGCTACTAGGGTTAGGCCCTATCCCAAGAGCTTTAGCCCTCTGAGTAAACTCAATTCTAGATCAAGGAAATGCTCATCTTCATTAACATATCAAAAAATACATAACAATGTTTTGCCACAATCCTTCAACTCGAAAGTGCTTAGTTATCTTGCATAAAACAACTAAATCCTAATGAGATTCTAGGCCTCCTTATTTATACAACTGAAGTTTCCAACAACTTCCTTAAATCTAGGCAGGCTTGGCTCCCAATTTGAAGATGAATTGGTTCTTAACTATCACTGGCTCCACTGCCAATGATCTTCATGACTCGGGTGCCTGCAACTCTGAGCTAGTGTGATTTGATTGAAGGATATTCAAATGAGTGATGATTTAATGAGGAAGATCGATATCCTATAATCTCTCCTTCTTGTCTCATTCGATTTCCTTCACCTTAATCAGCCATAATTTCCATCATTTTCTCCCAAAAACTTGCAATCAATGTACATTAAACCACTAGACATAACATCTTACTTTTACTCATCTCATTAAGAAAAATATAATTAAAACATGTAAGGAATTATGAGAAGAGTTTATTTTAGTAATATTGGAGGTGTATCAAGGTACATATATTTACCCAATGATTAGCCTCATCATCATCACCCTACTAAAAGTGTTGCTCATCCTCCAAGCAACTTAATCTATGTCCATGTCCTTCATCGCTCTGGTGGATTCCCTTACATCCCATGCTTCTGTTGTAGTCTCCTCTTACTGTGAACAAAATCCTACCTTCCTCCCTATCTCTTCCCACTTCTTTCTTTCTTCTTCTTTCCTTCCTTCAAACATTCCTAAAATAAATGGCAGACTGAGCCTCAAGCCAATCCAATTGACTTTGAGTCTTTGTAGAGCCTCTTATACATGGGGGTTCTATTTAGTGCCCCTCTCATTCTATTGGAGAATGGTATTCTCTAATTTTTAGGTTGTATGACAAGGTGTTCCATCTCCTTTAGAAAGCTTTCACTCTATCATCTCCTAGCAATCTCATCATGTCTTCAAAGTGTGTGACTACTTGTTCTTGTGCAACAAGGTACCTAGGTGCAAGCTTGGGATCATTTGCAATGAGTTTTTGGGTGATGATGACATCCATTGGGTTAGATTATTCAACTCTAATCATAAGGGGTTATGTCTCTTCTTTTCCCATTACCTTTTTCATCTTTGTAGCTCTTACCTCCTCATGATTCATCCATGTTGCTAGGGCCATCAATTACAAGTCTCCCAGTTTTTAATTTGGGTCCCACACATTTAAATCTGTCAAGGCCAAGTTGTCTAGGTAAAACTCGTATATTTTTTATATATATTCCAAGGTGATTTGATCACAGAGATCAATGAATTTTTTGTAGTCTTGGAAGGGAATAGTTTCTCTTTGTGCTATAGTCTTGATTTGGAATTGTAGCCATTGTTCCCTAAGATACAAGGCATAAGACTTTATTGGCATCCTGCACTAGATTGTCTCCAAGGATAAACTGGCAATAGTTGCCAACTGGTTTTCCCTTTCTTATAGTTTTCCCCTTAGCCATGCACTCTCTGATTCTAATTGAGATTTCACCATTGCTTCTCTGTCCCTTATGCTACTCAGTTCTCTGCCCATCTTCTTCAATTTCTCCTCCATGTGGCCTACATCCTCCACCCCTTTTGATTTGGCAATTTGCATCCACCTATGTGTCCTTTCCCTCTCTTTTTCAAGTTCAAAGAATAGGGGAATGGTAAACTTTTATCGGATTACCCTACCTCCTTCAATGAACTTGTAGTAGGAGTTGACGTTTAGTTGTGGACTAGGTTCTCTCAGTTCTTGGTCTTCTTTCTTTGTTTCTTGTTGAGTGATACCTTCGAGGTCCCTTTTCTTTGTTTCCTATAGGTTTGATAGAGTTTCCTATAGGATGGCCTCTGCTTCCTGTAGGTCTATCTATGTCTCTTGTAGGAGACCTTTTCCCTTTGATGAGGCTGACCTTGTGATAGGCCTCCTAACATAAGTGATGGGAGATTTGGGATAGGTTTGTTCTGATGATCCTTCTCCTTGAATTTTCTCTAGAGGGGCTACCTTTTCTTGCTTCTTTGGTGAATCCTCAATGACAATTGGAGTTTTGGTGGGGGTTTGAGGTCTCCCTTGTCTAATCCTAGTGCTCTTTCTTGTCTTGAAGTACAGTGGGGTTTGTCTTTGCCTCTTCCCCTTTGATTTGATAGGTGTTCTTAGGGCAGTAAGAGCATCTGATGCCTCTTTCTCTATGGGATCTAGGGATACCATCGATGATTCTTCTCCTTCTCTGCCTTGAGCTGTAGACTCTGGCTCATCCTTCTGTCCTTTTCCCTCTTTTCCATTTTCCTTCTCATTTTCTTCTTTGTCTCCACCTTCCTCTTCTTCTTCTTCTTATTTTTCTTCACTCTTCTCATCTGTCTCTTCTTTTGTTTCTTCCTCTGTCTCTTCTTCATTCTCCTCCTTTATTTCTTCTTCTTTTCCCTCCTTTGTTTCTTCTTCATTTTCCTCCTCTGTTTCTTCTCCCTTCTCACTAGTAGTGGGGCTTTTGTCATATTCAAGAGCTTGAATTTCTCCTCTTTCCTGCATGTCTCTAAAGGTTGTCCATGTAATATGGAGTCTTAGGTTTTGTAGAGCATCTTCAAGGAGGAGTTTTATCAACCCATGACGGGTCATTTGTTGATGTTTTCCCTCCTGCACTTTGATGCTCATGTCTATCATTGACTCTAGAATGAAATAGGGTATACTCAATCTATTTTGAGGGGGCATGTTCTCTCCAAATCTTAGTTCTTGGAGGAGTCTGAAGTGGTATCCATACACCATACTATATCTCCATTCACATGTTATGTATTTAATGAGGTGGTAACTAACTTTATTCCAAGGGTATGGAAATCTTTGCCTTCTAACCCCATTTTTTTCCTCCATTAGCTCCTCCCCTTCCGAAAAGAATATTTTCTTTGCATGGGTGATGTTACCCTTGTCCTCTTTTATCCATGGTAACCCTAAAGGGAGTATAGTAATTCTGCTTATAACTTCAGGGGTAATTACTTCTGATAAGCCTTTCACCACAGTAGTGGCATTGGTCCTAGTGAGGGGTATGAGTGAGAGTGCAAATTCTCTGGCCACATCATCATCGTATCCTCTCATCCTCTCAAAGAACCCCATCCATTGGTGCCTTGTGAAAATTTCCACTACAGGAGGATGCTAGTGGATCCTTGATGTGTTTGTGGGTTCTCTCTTGTTTAAACCTCCTATCATCTTTCCCTAGTAATTGTGGAGGCTTGTAAGGATACAATTTAAGAATTTTGGTAGGTGAGGGAGGTATGAATGTTAACTTTTAGTGACATGAAATACAACTCTCCTATACTACAATTTCCTTGATCAAATTGAGGATTTTTTCTTCTTTCAAATGGAAACTATGGAAGTTATAGCTCCTACCTCACTTTTTTACATTCTGGTGAGGATAACCTTTGATTTCTCCTCCCTTTGTTCCCACTGACAGTCCTGTAGGTTGATTCCTTTGTATCCTGTAGGCTTCCTGTAGGTTTCCTGTGTTATAGATGTTGATTGTCTCCTATAGCTGCTTCTTCAAGAAGGCTGAGAGAAACCTCTTTGTTTGATGACTTCTTGAAATTTCTTTTTCTCTCTTTGTGTGGGAACCAATGTTTTATTTTTGTATATGGATGATCATGTGGGTAAGTGTGCTGGCTGTCCAAGTACGAGCACCTCCTTTTGGATCGATGGTCCCACTATCAGTCCATCATTCCACCTCATCTCATAATCATCCCCCACTCCTTTCCTCTGTAACTTAACCATTTTTGGCTTTATTCCCTCTTTCTCTTGATTTTACTTTTGCCACATGTGGAGTGGCCTAACTATTTTCTTCTTGTCCACTGCTTGAAGGTGGCCAAGTTAATTGGTCACCTTTACTTATAAAATCAACTCTCACATAATCCTACAGTTTTGATCATATCGTACTAATGAGAGAGCATGAGTAAGATGACATACCTATGGGTAAGATGCTTTGATGATGATGCATGCTGGAGAGTGATGCCTCTTTGCTATATTTTTGTTGCATATTCTTCTGTGAATTTGTCTCTTTTAATGCTTGTTTCTTTTGATGTGCAGGTGTTGGAAAGTGATGTTGGTGATCCTTTTTCTGTTGCTGAGCTTTGGAGGATCTTCTTCATCCTTGGAGTCCTTGTGTTGAAGATGGATGCAAACTGTGAGGTTTCCTTTGTGGGATAGGATGCTACAAGATTTCCTATAGGATACCTACAGGATGTCCTGTAGCTGCCTTTCCCCTAAACTTTTATACTTTCTCTCAAATCTGAAGCATGAGGGATGTGGAAATGAGTGGAGAAGGGTGAAAGGGAATGGTAGGTGAGAGATGTGTAAGGACTCTGGGCACCACATATCTCCACAATGGTATGATATTGGCCACTTTGGGCCTAAGCGCTCATGGATTTGTTTTTGGGCTTTACCCCCAAAAGGCCTCATACCAATGGAGATATTTTTCCATCCTTATATACCAATGATCCTCCCCACTTCTAGTCAATGTGGAACTTTGGTCGTATACCCAACAATCCTCCCCTCGAACAAAGGACCATCGAGCCTTCCCTCAAATGATTATCCATCCATCCACTCTCTACCAACCAGGATTCTCCGCTCCAATGCGTTGGAAGCACATGCCTTACATGGAGCACCACCTGCCTCGAGAGCTTGCTCTATCCCAGGTCAACTCCTCTTCACCGTGTTGGGACCAGGACACGTCCATGAAGAATCAAGAGCTCACCGCTTGTCTAACTGAGCTCATCCACGGATCCTATCGTGATATTACCGGGGCCCACCACATTCGTTCGGCATTTCGAGGATTCATCCACTTGGCTAACTTCGAAACTAGCTCTGATACCACTTGTAAGGACTCTGGACACCACATATCTCCACAATGGTATGATATTGTCCATTCTAGGATTCCAAAAGAAATTTCTTCCCTCCAAGTATCTGGGAACCCCTCTAATTTTTCAAGCTTGGAAGAAATATAATTGGGAAAAGGTAACATCGAGTTTGGAGGATATGGTCAAACGATGGACTGTTAGAGATTTTAACTTGGAAGGTAGATTAGTTCTGACTAACGTTTTTCTATAAGAAATTATGGGGTATATGTTATCCACACTCCTAGTGCCCAAAGGGGTTTTGTAGAAAATCAGATAAATTCAAAGAAACTTCTTATGGTGTGGAGATGAGAATAAAATAAAATGGGCATTGGTAGCTTGGAACACTGTATCTAAACCAAAAGATGCGAGAATCTTGGCCCTACGGGACTCAGAAATGGTCAATAAAGTGAATGGAGCTAAATTATGGTGGCAATGGTTAAAAGGAGGTTTGATGCCATGGGCTTAGATCTGGAGATAAAAATATCCCCCCAACTGCTCTTCGAAAGACCGTTTTTACATGTTAGGGTCGATACAAGGATCGGTAATATGGCACTTGGATTGGGGCAATATAGTGTTAAAAATAACAAGAAGAAAATCTTAATTTAATTTGTCCAAGAACTAAATTGGGAATTAAATTATAATTCTATTCTCATAGCAACTTGTAGCAGTTAACTAAGTTAAGTTGACTTATTTGGCTCAGTAAATTCGAGTTGGAAGTCTATCTAGAGTCATGTAGAGTGATCCCTAAATTTTAGGGGCCTAGGTTGAGTTCTTATTGAGTTTTAATTATTTAATTCAGTTTAACTGAGTTAAATTCAATTAAACTAGTTCTAAATGTTGTAGGAACTAGTGAGTGCTCAAATGAATTAAACTGGATTTAATTCACATGAAGTGATTAATCAAATAACTAATAATTCACTCAAAAATAACTCATGCATATCAGTTAAGAGGAAGACCCAGTTGAGATTAGAGTTTAGGGACAATGTACTATTAGTTGTAAAATCATCTAAATTAAATTGATGTTGCATGCAATTATAGGAGGCCCTATGGATGGATTGTATAGTTATGAGTGAGGAATTTCCCAATTAAATATGGGCTAATTCCCAAGGTAACAATGCAAGGAAGTAGGGGCTTGGTAGGCAGAAGATTTGGCTAAGTATTGACTTGAGCTGGTTTGTGAAGTAGGCGAGATAGATAGTACTTGTGTAGAGATTGTTCGGGTTGACACACATTGTATTTTCTTCTCATATCTTCTGGTTAATGCAATATACATATAGCAGGGGTTTTTAGCTGAGGCTTTCCTCGGAAAATTATTATGTTATGTGTGATTGAAATTTTTCCTTTTATGCTTCGTGATTCCAGGGATCAATTTTTGTTTCCACTGATGAGTAGAGTAGATTCAGGTCAATTGTTTTAGCATATCACAATCTGTAGTTCAAAACTACATTAAAAATCTACATGGAATCAGAGTTGAAATCACTATAGAAGAGGAGAATACGAGTTTGTAGTACAGGTGAAATTGGATTTGTAGTTTCATACTTCAGAGCCAGTAGGATGTCGTTCTACGGTTTAGGACTTGAGTATGCCCTTGAGGGTAGCTCGAATTACATATCTTGGAAGGACATGATAGAGGTAGTGGTGGAAGACAACAAGCTAAAGGAATTCATAGATCATGATGTATTGAAGCCTCCAACATCTGATGCTAAAGATATGGCAGAATGGAGAAAGTGTGTGGAAAAGGAGAGAGGGGTTATCCTAGAAGGAGTTTGAGATCATATTGTCTCAAATGTCCATGGTAAGGAAACTCCATTTGCAATGTGGAAGGCATTGATGGGCCTGTTTCAAAACAACATCGACCACAACAAGTTGGCATTGAAGGACAAACTCAGAAAGGTCAAGATGGAGAAGTGTGAATCAATTCTGAAGTACTTAACCAAGTTCACCCAATGTTGGGATGAGCTTGGAAGTGTTGGGATTACTATTGCAAAAGATGATCTGGTGAGCCTAGCACTTCTAGGACTTCCCAAGAGCTGGCACAACTACCAAGACTTAGTTAATGGGAGGGAGAATCTACCATAGTGGGAGCGATTGTGGTTCGACTTGGTATAGGAAGAGATTCAGTGGAACACTAAAGACGAATCCTCATCAAAGGATGATGATGAGGATAAATGTGCCTTAGCTAGAAAGGTGAAGAAAGGGAAGGGGAATTCATCACATTCTAAATTAGATTCCATTCAGGGTGACAAGAAGAAGGACATGTCGAAAATTAAATGTTTTCACTATCATGAGCTGGGACACTATGCCAGAAAGTGTCTGCACAAGAAGTCTGGTAAGAGGCCCTCATGAGGAGAAGCAAGTGAAGCCCTTAATTCACAATTCGAACTGGATTTCACCCTCATCACTTTCATGGTGTCATTCATGATGCTTAGTGTGTGGTACCTGGATAGTGGATCCTCATTCCATATGACTGACAAAAAAGAGTGCTTCAGTAACTTGGAGGAGAAAGACCTCTAGATGCACATCGAGATGGTAGATGATGCGAGGTATAGCACAACCAAAATCATTACAATTACCTTTCAGATTGAGTGTGATTCTCCCCTCACATTGAGAGATGTCATGAATGTTCCAGGTTTGAAGTAGAACTTGGTTTTTATTGCCATGTTGGAGGATTGTGGCTATGATGTGATGTTTAGTAAGAGAAAGGCTTTCCTTCATCATATAGCCATAGAACAGGTGAAGCGGATCGAGGTTCAAGTGAAGAAACTCTACAAATTGGAGGTAGAATATTGCGCTTCTTTGAACACTGTAGCAGAGAAGGTGAAAAGCCGAGACATCAATGAGTTTTGGCATAGAAGATTTGGTCACTTGTACCACGGAGCTTTGAAGATCATGCATGAAATTTCTACAAGCTTCCCAAGGGTAAACTAGAGCATAGAGACACATGCAAAGGGTGTACATTGGGGAAGTACACAAAAGCTTCCTTTCATGACAAAGACAACCAAGCACAAGTGATCCTTGATCTAGTTCACTCAGATGTGTGTGCACCATTCTCGACAACATCCACGGCCAAGCACAGGTATTATGTAATATTTGTTGATGATATTTCTTGTAAGTGTTGGATTTTATTCATGTAGAAGAAATATTAGATGTTTGCTAGATTTTTTGAATTTCAAGCACTTATCGAGAAGGATACTAGAAGGAAAGTTAAATCTCTCAGAAGCGATAATGGTAGAGAATATGTGTTGAATGAATTCAAAAAATTTTGTGCAACAGAAGACATTCAAGGAGAGTTTATAACACCTCATAACCCATGGCAGAATGGAGTGGCTAAAAGGAAGAACACAAGTATTGTGGGAGTGGCATGGGCAATGTTACATGATCATGGCTACCATTTCACTTGTGGGTTGAAGCATGCAACATAACTATTTATTTGAAAAACAAAATCCCTCATCGAATTCTCGACATGAGTACAACAGAAGAAGATTTTTCAAGTAAGAAACCAGATGTGGCACACTTCAGGATCTTTGGTTCATCAGTCTATTGTCATGTTACCAAGGATGCATGGAAAAATCTAGATCCAACAGTTGTTTGTGGGGTACATTGATACACCTCACAACTATTGGGTGTACCTCCCATCCAACATAATGACATTGGTCCGTAGATATTTGAAGTTCGATGAAGAGAAGGCCATGATATGTTCCCTTGAGATGGATCTTCAATTACATGATGTTGAGGAGCTTTTAGCTCCAAAGGAGGAACCTCGGGATGATGTGGAGTAGCCACATGTAGAGGAGAAGAAAGTGGAATCACCCACTCATGTAGAGACTTCCAGAGATGGGAGAAAGTACTCGAGAGAGGCTGATAGGTTATTGCATGATGCTAGAGAGAATGTGGGAGCACCCACATCACAATGTAGGCAAAGGAGGTCACCAGAGTGGTACAATGGCTACATGGCTCTACTGACCAAGAGTGTAGAGATTGAGCCATCCTCATTCAAGGAAAAAGTGCAGCAACTAGTGTGGGTTGATGTAATGGTTGAGGAGTATGACTCCATTATCAAAAACAGTGTTTGGGAGGTGGTCACAAGACTAACAGACAATTCAGTGATGAGTTCTAAATTCCTTTACAAAGTAAATCAAGCAGAAAATGGGAGTGTGGAGAAACACAAGGCCATATTTATAGCCAGAGGGTTCTCTCAAGTGGAGGAGGGAATTGATTACGATGAGATTTTTTCTCCTATAGCAAGCTACTCATCAATCAGATCTATTCTAGCATTTTTAGCATATATGGGATGGAAGATACATCAAATGGATGTAAATACAACATTCATCAATGGTATGTGTTACACAGTAATTTTTCACCGTTTGTCACCGTCCCTGTTACCCCTCTCCCGCATCTTGGAGGACCCATTCCGGGACTTGTGAGAAGTGACAAGACTTGAAACCACTTGCATTATTCACCTCTAAACATGAGCTTCATATGCCCTTAAGACATCTCCTGGTCATTGCCCTTAAAAACAGCCCTTTTTTCATTAGCGTTGGTGCCCTGTGTCATGCCCGCGCCAATGGAGAAAATCCTATTGAAAGGGCGCCCCATTAGCGCTCTGTCCCAGAGTCGCAATCACGCCAACCATTTTGGGCAAAGTTTTGAACTAATCAAGCCTCCGAAGGTTCTATCCAACTCATTCACCAAACTGATTCCAAGTTAAGTGAGGATGGTTTGGCTTCGAATCTCCTTGGATGGAAAGTAGTTTGCCACCATTCCATGGAAGTTTCCAAGTGATGAAGCCAAATCCATTATTGTGGGGATTGACCTTATCTCTTCCTTTTCCTCTATAAAATCTTGTCTCCATGGCTTGAGCAAGCTAGTTCTGACTCTTGTGGCAATACTTGTGCTGAAAGGAAGATATCAAAAGATTGGAGTTGCAAGAAGCCTTCTTTGCATCCATAAGGCTTTACCTAAGTAAGGAGACTTTGTCACTAAAGAGAGAGAGAGCTTGTCCCTCACCCCCCCAAGCTTTTGCAAGACTTGTGTAGCTAAGCACCCAACCAAAGGAGGACTTGACGTCAGGACGCTGGTTGTATTCTCCTCTGTTGATTATTAATAATAGATGACTATCATTATGGTTCCATTCTCGTTGTACTTGTAATGGTTGATGTTGAATTATATCCTTCCTGACTGATGTATAATTGCATATATTAGATTTCACGCTTGTGTTTGTGTTGTTCTCTTTGTGTGCAGGTGTCCATTCACGTGGATAGTGGAGGATCGTGACCGGCCAAGGAAAAGGAACGTGGGCGACGTCTCTTCTACAAACTAAAGCGTTGGATCTCAAGTAGGTCTTCATCACCTACATTTTATTTGCAATTAGGAACTTGTGTGATAGCATTGTTTGATTGTTGCTAGACCCGTTTTGGGCTAGCAGGGATCGCCTCTATCCGTAGAGGGGATTTACCTCTCCAACAATTTGGCGACTCCGCTGGGGAGTTTTAGCTTGTTGTTTGATTTGTAAACTTAGACGGAGTCTGAAACACAACCAGATAGCCTTCGAAACACTATTTCTTTGCAGTAGTGAAGTAGATCAAAGCCGCTTCAGTCGATCTCCGGTTTGGTTTACGAACTGAAAAATTTGGAGTTTGTCTTACCTCTTTGGTTTTCTTTTGTTTGCTTGCTTAGATAAGCCTTTGGAATTGAATTTCTTGTTGCCCCTGTGCTTCTTGACTTGCTTAGAGATTGTGACCCAAGCCCTGGACTTCGTATTTTTCTTTTGAAATTGGCAAACTTTGTTAGCGCGGTTTTTGCCTTCACAGTTGCGCTAGTGGCCCTTTTTGCTAACTAACAACCCGCACCAATCCCTATTTAGCGTGAGTTGCAGCCTGATAGTCGCGCCAGGCCTTTTAGTTTTTTGGTCCACTTTTTTTGCTTGCTGTCTGAGCTTGGATTTGCATTTTGCCACCTCTTTTTCAGTTGTTGGAGTGTGTTCAAGCCCTGTTTAACTAGTTTTCAACCTTTATCCTCCGGGTGTTTGCCTCTTTCCATCGATTTCATGCCTCAACCCTAGGGCATCTAGTGGCCGTGTGTGTCGAGCCTCCCGTGGTAGTTTTGGGTTCTTTGATTGCTTTTCGCACTTTTTTCAGTGATTGTTGAAGTGTTTTTGATTGATTTCCGAGTGACTTGTTCTTGTTTGCTTGGATTTCATTCTAGCCTTGTTTGATCTTAGATCACATAGCTCGTACAAAGCCTTGTTTTCCTTTCGATTTGGAGAACTGTTTTAGTGTCTTGGGATTTCATTGTGTCTTCATTGAGTGAATTTGCTTCTTTGCTCAGTGTTGTTATCTTTCAAAATTCATTCTAGTGCATTGTGCTTGTAGAAAGGAAAATCAAGTAATCTCTTTTACATTTAATAGTGAATGGAATAGAACTTTTCGTTATTTACATTATTGAAAAGAAAAAGTTTTGTTTATTTGCCATTAGCTGCATTAGGGTGTTTGGTTGATTGTGTTCGTTTTGTTTGATTGAAACTCTTAACCTTCTCGTAGTTAGTATTCATCGAACGAAATGGCTTTCTTTCGCATGTAGCTTGCATCTAGGAAATTGTGAAAGATCACATACGGTAGGGCCTTAAATTGAAACTTAACTAAAGATCAACCATAAAATAAACCGAATCAACTTAAAAACGCATTGGAACATAACGCAAATATTCTAGAGGTCTAGGCTAGAGACGTGCTCCGGTGTCATTAAACCTAGTCACCTTTGTTCTCACATTAAGGTTGGGTGATTCCTCCTGGTGTGGTTCAATTGTGGTCTAGTACAGACTTGGGCTCCCACGTACCGTCGTGTATATATGGGGAGACTCCACGAGGTTTGCATCCTTGATCCATAGGAAGCCGTGTCTTCCACCTTACAAGCCGTAACACACCGAACACAACATTCGGGAAGATTGACTGCAGTATGGAAAGTCCTTGGTTTTCATACGATTGCCAAGGTGTATAAGCAGTTTTACGGATTGTATGGTTAATCTTTTGCCTAGTTTCTCCAGAGTAGTCACTTTTGATCCTTTTCAGACTCCTTAAAAGAAAAGGCTCGCTAGAGCAGTTTGTCACTTCGGGCTCACAAAAAATTTGAAGGCGACTAGAGTCACCTTTTTGTCCTTTTCTCGACTCTTAAAACATGAAAAGGTCAAGTTCAGTTCCTTTGTCTTAAAATTTATTCGGCCGTGTTCACATTTACCCGGTTAGGTCTTGTTCGCGTTAGCTTGAGTAGGTTTCTTTTTCGTTCTTGATGGCAACTTTTTGGGGGTTCACCAACCCAAGTTCCCCCCTTGACGGGAATCCTGGTCATTTCCCTCCTCTCGGGAATGTTGGTGCTCCTTACATGGCAACGTTGTCCCTCCGAGGGTTAACTGTTGGGTTACCTGTTTGGTTGTTCTCAACCTCTCTAGTCCCTGACGTCTCACCTACTGATCAATCAGTTCCTCCACCTGAACAACCTCATGTTGATTCTAAGGTGGACCTCTCCCCTTCCCTGCCCACTTCTACGTCCTCATCTTCTACTTCGCCTGGTGAAAGTCTCGATTCGAGTAACCAGGTGGCTAAGAAGAAGAAGAAGAAGATGAAGAAGAAGAAGGCTCTCAAAGGAGAGGCTAAAAGCACAACTACCCCCTCGAGTACACCTGAAGTCGGGCCACCTTCTGTTCCTCCCCGGGAGGTCAAGTTTCCTTGTAGATTGTGCAAGGATGACCAACTTCTTCGCGATTATCCTAGTATTCCCAGGGTCTTAGAAGTATGGTCCCGCGATCCAGCTCGCCCCTCATCGCCCTCTGGATCTCACGGCGATGCTACCCTATCAGTTGGGAATAGTAAAAGGAAAGGGACGATTCGAATCCCTTGCAGACTTTGTGAAGGAAATCATCCCCTTCACCTTTGTCCGCTCATGGATAAAGCCTCCGACGTCTTGGAAAGTCTCGCGGCTCCCTCACCCCAACTCCCCGTTGGATATCAACGTATTTCTGCAGTTGCAGATTGTCCCCCTGCTGACAACAAGATTGGTTCAAATTCCTCTCTTGTCCAACCTCCTCTTCCTGAACCTGGCTCTGCCCAGCCTGTTCCAGACCAACTATTGGTCGGAAAGAGTGTCGACTTGAGTTTACTACCTAATCACTCTCTTTTGGAATGGCGTAGTTCCCATGTTCTTCTCGTCTCCTCAGATTCCCCTGAGTCCGGAAATGACTCTCCTATCCCAGCTGCTCCCGAAAGTCCCTCTTCGGTTCCTATGGAGCATGGGGGCGATCATACGTTTCCCCCACCAAGTAGTTTGGCCATATCCTTTGATTGGAGTCACCTGACCGCTTTCTGCCTTCCATCCCATGTGCCTTTCCAGATTACAGTACTTGCCTATGATAAGGCAGTACCTGGCACTGTTCTGGATGAAGGTGCGTCGGTCAGTCTTATGCTGTACACTACTTGGCAAGCTTTAGGTTCCCCGCAGCTCGGGCCGGTCACGCAAAATCTGTTGGCTTTCGACGGAGGAGCCTGTCCATCTCTAGGAGTCCTCCCGAAGTTCCCTATTACTTTGGGAGGTAAAACCGTCTATATCAACGTATTGGTTACCCAAGGTGTTTTAGATTTCAGTCTTCTCCTTGGTCGCGACTATGTTTATGCTATGGGGGCCTTTGTCTCTTCACTTTTCCGTGTGGTTTGCTTTCCACACGATGGAAGAATGGTGACTATCGATCAATTGTCATTCGTTAGTCCCCCGATGCCTCCTGCGTAGCTGTCGTCCCCTACTATTTTTTATCCACCAGTTGTATCTGCCCCCCCGCAAATCAACTACGTGGCCACCTATCCCATACCTGTATCCAGTGATGTCGCCATCGTGCATAGTGTCCTGGGGGAATTGGGTCCTGACTTCCGAG
This sequence comes from Pinus taeda, assembly GCA_000404065.3. Taxonomy (NCBI): domain Eukaryota; kingdom Viridiplantae; phylum Streptophyta; class Pinopsida; order Pinales; family Pinaceae; genus Pinus; species Pinus taeda. The sequence goes on along the minus strand of APFE030287047.1, from coordinate 66,540 downwards.
ATGTTGACCTCCCACCAGGAGAGCCACTCTTGGAAGCCCCAACTTCCTGTTCATTATGATGAAGTTCAGGCGGAGCATAGTTCACTTTCCTATGTCAAGCTCCTTAAAAAATGAAACTAGGTTTGGTCGGAGCATAGTTCACTTTCCTATGTTAAGCTCCTTAAAAAATGAAATTAGGTCTGGTTGGAGCATAGTTCCTGATCTTGTGTCAAGCTCGTTAAAAAATGAAACAAGGGTTGTGAGGATAGTTCTTTTACTGTGTCAACCTCATTAAAAAATGAAACAACTCCCTTTCCCAATTGAGTCTTTGATTAAGATCTCGTAAAATACAAGTCGAGTCTTTCCAAGATCTTAAAAGTGAACCTTCATTTCATCCACTTTGTCGGATGCAGTGAAGCTTGGGGGGCATGTACCTCATTTTGCGTCATTATGCTGGGGGCATGCAAACTTATAACAAGCATAGTTTTTCGTTTCAAGCTTGTGTAAACATGAAACGGAATCCAAGCAGAGTTCTCCATGGTTCAAGCTTTTGTAAAAATGAACCCACAGACGAGTCACCTTTAAGCTCTTTTCTGACTCGTAAAATATGAAAAGATTGTCGAGTCTTTTTTTCCTTTTTGACTCGTTAAAGAGAATAGAAATGGAGGTCTTCTTTCAGCTCTTTTCTGACCGTCTAAATGTGAAAAGATTGCCGAGTTATTCCTCTTGACTCATTAAAAGTAAATAAGAGGCGGTCGCTTTTAAACTCTTTTTCCCGACCGTATAAAACATGAAAAGATTGTTGGACCCTTGTCGTTTCAGGTTCGTTAATGGAAACGAAACGACGTGATATCAATCGCTTTTTTACTTTTTCGGATCGATGTCACTACTTACGAAAAGTACTCCTCGGTCGTAATGATCGGGCGGTTCTTTCGAGCACAGTTTTATACTTTTTCGGGCTCGAGAGACACAACTCTACGAAAAAGGACACCCCTGGAGTTTTCTTTTCGCTGTCTTTTCAAACTCTCTAAACATGAAAAGACGCCGAGTTCTTCCTTTGTCAGACTCGTTAAAACTAAATGACATCGGGACCCGTCGAAATGACGCCTCTTCAAGCATATGCTATCCCCGTCAAGCTTGTTATCCAAAAATAATCGGGGTACTCGCCAGAAATGGTGGGGGAAATAAAGGAACCGTAATCGTCGTCATCGGCAGTATGTCGCTCTTGAACATGGCACTGTTTGCATTCGTGTCTGGGTGGGGACATTTCATCTCGCTTCACTTTTGCCTCCATGGGTTTGGGTTATCCTATTTGGCCACTCATCTGCTCATTGTCCTTTCGTTACGACCTCTGATCATTTGACCCCCGAATACTGCCAAATCCGTCATTGCGCCGCCGATTGTTCAAGAGAAGTTGACCTCTACAAGTATAACCCCCCTCATATATTTCACACAAAACAAACTTGTCTCTTCCCATCTCGCGTCGATGATGTGGGAAACACTATGGCCCACCTTTGATGAAGATCACTTCCTGTTCAGCTCATTATCCAGGAGTGACCTAGAGACTCCCTTCAGGTACCTTGGAGCCTGCATGCCCCCATGGCAAGTTCTTCATGTTCGACGTGAGGTTTTCATCATTGGCCTCCGATCAGATGACTCCGCAGGTGTTCGACACCGGCTCATTCATTCACATGTCGTGGATTGTACCTATAGTACCTTGAGGACCATCGTCATCAATGTTGGCCCCTCTCACGTCTGTTAACAGCTTCCCTCATTGGCTGGTAATCAGACGATGTTCAAGCATGTTTGACTTCGACTCCTATATTCACATGTTTGAACTTGTACTTTGTTCGGGTTTGGATGGAGCGCAAGACCCTGGGTTCTAGCTCATTGTGGACCAGGTTGCGATTTTGTGGGACATCATTACATGACTCATTGATGGATGGCTGCGACCATACCTGAGTCTCTTAAGGATGGCTACGACCATAC
>APFE030287047.1:39445-62087 GCA_000404065.3 Pinus taeda | reverse complement strand
ATCTATATACTATATAGAAAAATAATTTAATTTTTTTTAAGGAATTCCTTTCTCAAAAAAAGCGACCAACATAAAATGAAGAACAATTGACGAAAGATCAAAAAGACAAGTAAAAAAGGCAACAATAAATGGACAAATATAAGACTGAAATTAAATAAGTAAAAATATGCTAATCCTCTATAATTTTACTATATAACTTACAACCAAAATGTGATTGGATTATTAACTCTTCGAATTTAGTTTTATTTTATTTTTTAATTTTAATTTTAATGTGTATTAGTGTAAAATGATTATTAAAAACCTCAATTAATCTTAAATAATATGATAGCATGTAATATCCATTATTCTCTATTTGGGGATTTATATAAATATTTTATAAGTAATTAAAAATTTAATGTTTATTAATTATTAATCAAATTTAAATTAAAATACTGAAAAGTATAGCGTGCAAAACAAATTCAATCTAAAATAAACCAAGGGGATAATAATCTTTCCGGGAAACTATTCTCATTATAATTAATTAATATAAATAAATACAATATAACTCTAGTTACGTGAGAGTGAGTGGAGTTCTCTCTTAAGTGGTTGGGAAAGATTGTTATTCTCCTCACGGTGATGAAGTGATATGAGATGATAGGACTTTGTTTTTATATATTTTGTCTTCAAGGTTATGTTTTCTTCTTTTACGGTATAAGTTTGGATAAATTGAAATCCATGTTTACATAAATATATACACTCCCAAAAAGCTTAACACTTAAGGAATATTCATCATATTTTTATTATACTTGTTTTTGTATTAATAAGATTTCTATCGGCAGAAAATGGATATCTGAGGTGTCATTTTGCAAAAGGATTTATAGGATCCAATACCCTAGTTAGGATTTATGAAACCGTTGGTGTGCTTCGGCCCCTTAATGAATAATATCTTACATGGAAATCTTTCTCAAAATTTCCTACGGTTGCTTTCGTGAAAGCTTACCTCTACATAGTTTCCTGACATAGCTTCTCGCAGTTGAGACGTCCGTTCTTTAACGAGGATGAGGTTTGTTTTCTCGAAAGCAGTTTTTACTGGTTATGTTTAACAATCACTGTAGTATAATATAAAGAAAGGATGAGAAAAATAAAATAAAAACAAAAAAACACAAAGTCCTTTCTCGCATCTGTGCCTGGCAGTACTAGATTTTCTGCATTGAACGTTGTATGCGCGCGGTCGATAGTTGTCCATAATGGTATTCGTATGTCGACAGTAGACACAGGCTCCGGCTGCGAAGTCTTTGATCACCGTGACAAAAAGGCATATGGTCAGGTTTCAACGGTCAACAATCTTTAAGCATTTATTGATATTCTCGATATACAGTTACCAATTGGTTTTGACACAGCGTACAGTTACCCAATTTTAGCAATGGAGAAGGTCTGGTTAAACGCGTGACTGGGTCCCATGATGACAATGGTCGCACCACTTGTTTCAAAATGACTCCTGCTGCATCCCGTGTAAGTGTGCTAGATATGAATTGTATAATATATATCCTAGGGCTACTGCCGCCCTCCTTGAAGTATATGGAGTCTCTCATTTTTTAGAATGACTGGATTCCTTTGAAAATGACCATTTGAGAACCCTAGTTGAAATATCTGAGTTTAATTGTCTCATTCTCGGAAATAGAAGAATGTTTATCTATTAAGAAATATATAAAAACGATATTAAAACTAATTTATAATAGTAAAACATAACTATTAAAATTATCAACCAAAATAAATTAAATATTTAAAATAAATAACAATTAATAAATTAATAATTATTGCATATAGTGGTGGGCTATGAAACTGGATTTAATAGTCTACCAATAGGATACAATTCTCTATTACACATGTATGATTCTCGTGTCTAACATGTCGTGGACCGTGTCCAATGTGTCATGGAGTGTGTTCTAGAGTATATTCATCTATTATTGTTGAAGATTGCAGATACACGATGTGCCTCTTCATTCATCATGTTGAAGAGGTTAAGGGAGGTTAACACTGCTCTTGGGGCCATGGCTATTTCAGAGTTTTGGCACACTCAAAAAGAGTGAAGGACATAGTGTTATATGATGCTTTGTGAGAGAGGGTAGATCTCATTATTAAGATTATGGACCCTATCATTACGCTGACACAATTTGTAGATATAGACCAACCCATCTTAGGAGACGTTTATGAGGGATGGGATTTCATGATTCAGTCTGTGATGACCATTATTTTATAAAGTTAGTGCACCAAGTATGAGACATCATTGGAGGCCTTCTTCACCACTATATAGTATATTCTTCTCAGTGGATGGGACAAGAATTGCACACCTTTGCATTGTTTGGTTCACTCATTGAACCCAAAATACTATAGCCATGAGTGGCTGAATTGTAGACCTTCTAGCAGATTCCCTCCTAACATGGATGGTGAAATTTCACAGGGGAGGAAGGATGCATTGAGGCGATTTTTTTAGGATAGAGCATCCCTTCATGAGGTGGAGGATGCCTTTGCAAAGTTTTCCACTGGCATTGGGTGATTTGCATGCTATGATCTGATTAGAGATAGTAAGGGTAAGAAGCCCTATTCTTGGTGGGAAACGCATGGGGCAACAAGCCCTTCTGAGCATTTAGCCATGAGGATCCTCTCTCACATGACTACATCCTCTTGTTGTAGGAGAAATTGGAGGACATATGGGAATTTTTATTTTGATGACTTAATGAGAGGAGTGGAGTTTCTTGTCATTCTCATATTGGATCATTGATGAATCTGTCACAATTGTATTTTTATGCACAATGTTATTTTTTATAAATTACAAATTTTAAATTTACAATGTAGAATCTAGATCTATGATTGATAATTTGGTGTAAAATATATATATATATATATATATATATAATAGATATATATATAAAATATTATATATAAATATAATATATATATATATAAGTGTCTTGTTCCAGGAGGTCAACGTGCCCATGTCAGACTGTCGAATTTTCAATTTTTCATGTTGTGCGTGTCCCGTGTCCCCATGTTAGGTGACTTAGGTGATGAGGTGTACTATTAACTCACTTTGTGATGTGAAAGTCATTGCTTTGAAATTGCGTGAGAAAGAAATCCAACCACATTAAAAACTTGTGTGACCTTGTGGTGAAGTTTCTCAAATCACAAATCAAACCTAGTGTAATATCTAAAAAAACTTATGCAACTCACCAACAAAAAACATTATTACATATAATATTTGTATTAACGGTTCTATAAGTTGCACAAAATTAGGACGACAAAAATAGGAAAATAAAAGGGCTAGCGTAAAGAAAGGTGTCAGGTTAAGTGGTTTGCAACTGTTAGTTTTCCAAATATTTAATCTCACAATCACTTTTTGAGTATGACAATAATGATCAATACAAGAAATGCATAGTCTAACGAGGTGGAGGAGTTGCCCGGAAAGTTATAATTGTTAAACTTCAAAATCTTAGATGTCCTAGACATTTTTAATGGTGCTAAATCCATTTCCACCATCAAAAACATGATCCAAACACTGCCTCTACAAGATTTTTTGAAATATTTTTGCCTGGATTCTGGCCACTTTTGGCCATTCGGGCAATTCCTCCACCTCGTTAGATGACACCTACAAGAAAACATTTTCCCGATGAGTCTGAAATTCTGAGACCGTGGTCCACATTCAATGGTGGCTGGTTACTCTATTAAGGTTTTTGGGAGGCCAATTATGAGTGAATCAACTTAGCTGATCTAGTGTAATTGACCTAAGTGGGGTTCTAAAATGAAGATTCCAGTTCCTTCCATCTATCCTATGTAATGGCCAATAGGAAAGTCAATCATATTACCTTTGGAGTTGTATAAAAATGTTATATTAAAACCAAACAAATGTGATAGTCCCCTAGGCCTATAATAAACTAAGCAACTAGTGTAGCCTTTAGTATCTTAAAAAGTTAAATAGTCCTTATGTCCAATCGATAATAATTAGTAATGAGAAATGATTGAAGCATGCCAACCCTGTCAGAACATTGTTACATAAATTAAAACTATTTCGTGGGTGTACAATTCGTGGAAAGTTTTCGTTTTAGTTCTTAATCATGGGTATCATTTCTGGAACTCATCATAGCTTCGAAAATATATGGGTTTATACTATCTACAAAGGACATTGTCGAAGATATTGGGGATTCAAAAGTGGTTTGACAAATGTATAAGCAGTAGGGGTGTGCTACGCTAGCCAAAGATATGCATATGAAATAGTAGGACGGGTGTTTCTGCACAAGCCATAATCATGCTTATAATAGATTGTATAACTCCATCTATCTATGCAACCTCGGTTATACTTGCAAAATAATTTAAAGGAAGTGTCTATCAGAGTGGAGGAATTGTAAGGATGGCCAAAAGTGGCTAGAATCAGGGTAAATGTTTTTCAAAAAATCTTATATTAGCAGTGTTTGAATTATGTTTTTGACGGTGGAAACTGATTTAGCACCATAAAAAAGCTAAGGGCACCCAAAACCTTGAAGTTTGACTCTTATACCTTAGATTTACAAAAATCCCTACCAGATTTTATCAAAATTTACCAGAATTTTCAGAGAAAAAAGCAGTCTGGTTAGACTACGACTAATTTAAATGTCCTTTTTCCAACCACATACAATATCGGAACTTCAACATACAATATAAATAATTCAAAATTACTAATGTATTGGAAGCATATCAGAACATTCTTCACTAAATAAAAATACTTCTATGGCTCTTCAGGGCGAGGGATATTGCATTTTTATCTCTCTATCATTGGTCTCATTTATAAACTCTTAGAACAAAGTTGTCGAAGATGGCATGCAATCTAAAGAGTTCGTCCACATGTGTAAGTATATGAGATGAGCTACACCTACTTCCAACATGTTAAACTTATTATTTCGAGCACAAGCAGTTACCTTGTAAATTGGATCACGTGGCACTACTACACCAAGGGTACTTTTAAGACATTTTTTAAGACAAAAGAAATCTTTTGTCTTAAATATTTTAAGAAAAAAAATTATATTTAAGAGAAAAATAGTTTAAGACATTGGATCACATGTCACTACTACACCAAGGGCACTTTTAAGACATTTTTTAAAACAAAAGAAATCTTCTGTCCTAAAAAATCACTTTTTATTTTGGTTATTTTACATTAAAATTTAATATCAACTGAATTGTCTTAAATATAAACTTTAAGACAAAAACAACTTGAGACAAAAATATTTTAAGACAAAGCTTTATATTTAAGACAAAAATAGTTGAAGACAAAAATATTTTAAGACAAAAGTAGTTTGAGGCAAATATTTTAAGACAAAACTTTATATTTAAGACAAAAATAATTTAAGACGAAAATATTTTCAGACAAAACTTTATATTTAAAAACAAAAGTAGTTTGAAGACAACAATTAAAGGCAAAACTTTATAATTAAGAGAAAAAAAATTTAAGATAAAATTATTTTAAGATAAACAATTTAAGACAAAATTATTTTAAGACGAAACTTTATATGACAAAAATAGTTTGAGACAAAAATATTTTAAGGCAAAACTTTATATTTAAGAAAATGGCCACTTTAGATGAAACCTATTTAATATAATTAACAATTAAGACACAAACATATCAATTTAAGACAATATTATCTAACAACTGCAAAATTGAATCTGACACTGCGCCCTAAGTCTGCCATCTTGCAGGAAACTATTGTCTTGCACGTATACTGAGGTTGTTATTTTACTTGTCATTCACATTATCTTATATAAAGACAACAATTTGTTGGGCTCTTTTTTTATGACGGTAGTCGACTAAGAAGAACGCGACAACTTTTACTGACAAGATTTCTCACACATCAATTCCTCTTCTATCCCTTTCATATTTGCTAATATGATTAGAGACAACTTGTCTATCATTGCATTTGGAGCTACTACACGGAGAGGGATTTTAAGGCATTTTTTTAAGAGATAAGAAATATTTTGTCTTCAAATTTTCAAGATGAGGCACTAGTAAAAAAGGGTAAAGGTAAAGGATTAGGGGTTTGTCTAGTAGCATTCACCAATTAGTTGGTTTACCATGGTTGTGAAGTGGTATTCAAAACAGGAAAAGCATTACTGAGACACATAGCCACGGGATAGGTGAAGCAGATCGAGGTTCGTGTGAAGAACCTGTATAAGCTAGATGTGGAAGTTTGTGCTGCATTAAGCACTAAGGCGGAGAAAGTGTAGGTCACGATGTCGATGAACTTTGGCAAAAAATACGTAGTCATTTGCATCATGCTACCTCGAATATTATACAACAAATAACCACTAGACTCCCTAAAGGAGCACTTAAGCAGTAGGATGTCAACAAAGGATATACATTGCGGAAGTACATCAAATCCAAATTCCATGATCGGGACAACAAAGCACATGCAGTCCTAGAAAGGGTCCACTATGATATTTATGGACCTTTCTCGACAACCTACACTGTCAAACACAAATATTTTATCATTTTTTTTTACGACTTGTCATGGAAGTGTTGGATCTTCTTCATGTGGAAGAAAGATGAGACATTCTCCAAGTTCATAGAATTCAAGACATTGGTTGAAAAATAAGCTAGCAAGAAGGTGAAGGCTTTGTTGTAGCGGTTGAAACACCCTCCAAAATTTTGGCCTGCAATTAAATTTCGGAGCCTACTATGGATATTGTGATCAATAGTTCCTTAGTCGCTTATTGGTAATTTGATGATCTCAAGCTCCCCATTTTAATGTTAAGAGTCATTCATTCTTTTATCTTTACATAGAATGTGTCATCTTTGGGCATGGGGGTTATTGCTTGTCATGCAAAAGGAGGTTTGGTTTGATTCAAGGTTAAATATTTATGAGTATTGGTTTTCCTCACCACATAAGCATGTTTCACACTCATTTCACACACTCTTACACAAATGTCACCTTTATCCTCCCAAAGTCTATCATCGGAGCCGCACTTGTGGAAGCTGTCACAAAGGTTGTTGCATTAAGTGAAGTATGTGTTATATGTTCTGGATGGTCTATGTTGTATCATTGAGTTTTCAAGTGTGTGATCGTAGTCAATTTTTATCACTGTTCACATCAGTTCCACTAACCCCATAGTTAGCCAAATTTCAGATTTTCCTTATCAAACCTAGCCTCATCCAACTTTCCTGAATTGCACACTTCACATATCTAACCCTCAAGATTTTCCCTTGCCTGTTGGAATTGTGCAATGCTCATAAATCCCAACCTCCCTTAGCATTCAAAATTGTCCAAAGTTTTCCTCCGATGTCCTTCCCACAGCTATAACCCATTGTCTCCAGAAACTGTGCAGTTTTGTCCCTTGACTACCCCGTTTTCCTTGCATCCTTAAATTGCACAGATGTTTCCTCCCAGGGCCTCATCCCATAGCAGCCTCACATCCTAAAACTGTCTAAATGTGTCTTCTAAGAGACTCATCCCACAACAATTACCTCCCATTGAAACTACAAAATTATGTCTGTCATGGGCCACAAAGAAAGATGACATGATAGATGACTCTCAAGGAGCTGAGCAGAAAAATAAGCAGACCAAGGAACCCAAGGTATGATAGAATATCAAGAACGCATGAAGACTCCATCTGATGCATAACCCTTTAGAGGATACATGTGGAAAACAAAGCACATATTTTGAAATACACCTCTCACTGTAGCTTAAAAGTTTTTTCTTATCATTTTGGTATCATTCTATATTCAATGACATGCATGGTTGCAAGAACTAGAATTCATTCCATGTGTTTCCTCTACGTGTCTTGCTCCCTTTCACTTGTTTATTACATAGCTTATAAGATGAAGAGTATTACCACTTGTTTATTTAAGCTACAGAGGTTGTGACCAACATGATCTTATGGCTAACCAGGAACGATGAAAGGCATCCTAAGTGGAATGAAAGATGTTTGATTATTATATGTATATAGTCATTACACTCCTTTTGATTACTCCTTTCCATTAATCTTTGATTTTTATCTTGCATGTAGCTTCACTACTTGTCAAATTTGGCTACCTGTTGCGAGTAGTCTCTTAGCTCTTTCCTGACAAAGCAAGGGAAGAAATTTCCTTCAACCTGATTTCTTCAAGGCTCTTCATAGAAAATCTAGACCTAAGAGAAGGAGATGTGGAATCCCACAATGAAACTATAGAAAATACTTTGCATGTTAGAATCTATCCAAATGATTAAGCTGTCACTCAACAAAATTGTTAATCTTGGAAGACTCGAGAAAGATCACATCTCTAGATATTATAAACTTCTTATCCACTTCATCATAGAGATGGTATGATTTGGAGGTATGAGTACCCAAACAAGATACATTTGTGACTCCTTTCACTAAGTCTTTTTATTTGTTCCTTAGATATGAAGGAATAACAGGAGGAACCAAAAAACTCGAGATACCTCACCAAAGGAATGTGGCCATACCACATTTCATAGGGAGTCTTGTTTCTAATAGCAAGAGTTGGACACCTATTCATTATATACACAACACATAGAACCACATCAGCCCAAAACCTTATTAACTTAACATGTGAACTATGCCAAGTTCATAGTGAAAGTAATACATTCCAGTGAACTATGCGTTGAAAAATACAGCAAGAAATTCTCAATTTGATTTTTCCTTGATTAAATTGAAAAAAATTGAATTTCCACATTAACAGACAACTTGGATGATGTTAACTTGTGTGACATGGCTTCTGTCACCTATTTTACTCAGTAAATTCGAGTTGGAGGAGTTAGAGTTTAGTTATGCATTTGTGATTGCTAATTTGTAGCAATAAAGGTCAATTATCTCAAGTTGTTGTCAGTTAAACTAGTTATAACTTTTAGAGGAACTAGTCGGAAGTCATTTAAGCAGTGGGACTTCAGTAAAACTTAGTGATCATCTAGTTAACTAATCAATCAACCCAAAATAGTTGGGGCATGTAGAGAATTCAAGTTCCCTAAGATTGGTGGAGATTCCAAGGCTGTTTTAATTTATTGTAGCTTACACAGTTGCAAGAACTTATTATAACCATAGTGGAGGAGGTAGCTTGAGTGGGAGCTTGTTGTGAAATTAGAGAGGGAATGATTGTTGGTAGCATTAATAGCCTGCCAAAAATTTGTTTTGCACCACACTTCAATGTTTTGGGCAGGGTTTTCGAGGGTGGATAATCTTTTCTGATGTTTTTTGGTCATGCACGTCCTCACTAAGTATCTTGGGAGGTTTGTAATGGTTCCTTGCATGCACGTCCTCACTAAATATGCTTTTCGATGTTTGTAATAGTTCCTTGCAAATTTCTGCTTGTCAAGGCTTAACTACTTATTATCTTAGGTGCCCACAATAGTCCAACAATTTATGGCACTCTCCAAATCACCATTCCTAAAAGGATTTAAAAAAACGACTTGAGAGGAAGATGAGAAGGAAACAATCTTGTTGGAACTAGCCTAGAACTAGTGGAATTGGTTGGTCCCAATGGTTTTAGAGTTGTACTAGTCTAGTTTGGTGGTTCAGATTGGCTAAGGTTGGTCTTGTATTGAACCGACCTTAAAACACCAAAGTAACTAGTTCTATACTAAACTAACCAATTCTGAAGAATGTAGTGCAATATAGCTAATTACCACCAAATATTATTTTTTTAGTAAAAAATACTTAAAGGAAAAAAAATAAATCTTAACCCTAGGGCCCTAGAAAACCTAACCCTAGTAATTAATGGTAATATTTAATTTTCAAAGTTAAAGTAAAAGTTGACATTCTCCTTATCTTTCCTTTTTGAAAAGGAAAGATAAGGATAATTTCAGCTTTTACATAAATTTTTAATATTTTTTGGGTGTGGAGCATGATTATTTAGATGTCTTTACTTCAGCCGGATGTATACCCTAGGAAGTTTGTACACCCCTCCATGCGGCGGGGTGCGGGGGGGTGCAGGGGGGCCGATCCCCCCCGACTAGGGGGTCCGGGGGCCAGCAGTCCCCCAGTGGGGCTTTCGGGGTAGTACCTCTGAAGCTAAAAACAAATGTAAAATTGCCTTGTAAAAGTATAGTAATTTCTAGTCAATCTCGGCCATTCATTAGGCGGATGACCTGACGTAGAATTTGTGTTTAGTTTAGGGTTTTTTCCCTAGAAGGCAACCCTTCTCTTGGTATGAGGGCATTGTATTGAGGTTGTGTAATAGATGTGTATTCTCCAAGTGAGAAAGAGAGAGGTGAGACTGTGAGAGAAAATAGAGGATATTATAGTGGATCTGCTATAGGTTGTGTCTCTTCATTTTACTGGATAATAGAAAGGAAGGACTGGCTATTCGGGGTGGACGTAGCGCAAACTGGGTCAACCACGTATATCTGTGTCTCTCTGGTTTGATGTGTTTATATTTATGAAATATTTTGTGTTCCATTGCTCTGTAATATATAATTTCTTAACAATATTAACATTAATTGTTTCGAGTTGTTTCAAAGTGGTTCCAACTTCATTAAATTTTGAGAAAGTCAAATTTTATATCCCATTCAAAACATAGTGACGAATATTTGAATGCTTCTTTGTAATGAGTCCTAGACTTTGACTTCCAATTTTTCGTGTGAATTTATTTCATAATCATATTCCTCATGAGACTTTGCAGCATAATTTGATCTTTAATCCATTGCAAGAATTTGACCTAGCTTAGGGAACCATGAGCGACCCCTCCCAAGTTGCTCCTCAACATTGAAATTTTTTATGGAAGTAGGCATTCATTTTATCCATTAGATAATTTTTTCCACAATGACAGTCCAACAACACCCCTACCAGCATATGCTTGACAATCCATCTCATCTTTATTGGTACCTTATAAACAATCTTAAATCTTGTGTCTCCATTCTAAAAGAGGAAGAACTAGAAAGGGCCTTCTTGGCACTCTTCTCAACCCACAATATGTTTAACTTCTCTCTTGTGCTTACACTCTAGTCTTCTCGCACCATCAGAATGTTGAATCTTAAACATAGCCTCATGATGTGCATTCAAGAAGGCATAATTCACCCTTGCTTTGCATCAAATTACCCCCCTAGAATTCCGTTTACCTTTACATGAAAGCATATATTTTCCTTATGGATGACTGTTAAGCTTCGCATCCCTATTTTGCCTCCCTCTCCTACTCTCATGAACCTGATAAGCTGAATTTAATGAAACTCATTGTATCTGAGATAAACAACCCATCCAACTGGGTAGATTTAGTTGAGACCCTTTTAGAATCTATATCCATCCCTCCACAATGATATGTCCCTCTCCAACAACATCATCATGTTGTCTTCGAGATCTATCATTCCCATGATCACCATAAATTTCCCAGTCCTTCACTTCTTTGGTAACTTCATCATTCAGATCACTTATAGTTTGTTGTATTGTTGTTTGTTTTATGATTTCCTTTAATGGAAATATCTCCCTAATAGGCTTGAGTAACCAAATTCAAGTTCTTATTGAAATCTTGTGTTAACATACTTAAATTTCATTTTGACCTATTCTGTTTCAAATTCTACTTTGGTTGGTTTACTAGCTGATTACTAGCATTCACCAAGTGGTTATTTATGATCATAGTTATTTTACAGTGAATGTTGGACATTGCCTTGAAAACCAAGCCCCAAGAATATGAAATTATCATGGAACATTTCAGAGCACATACTTTTCTACAAAGGAATAAACTATTTTCATTCATTAAGAAAAGTTATATGAGAAAGAACCAAGTGGTTATTCTTTTCAACATTTTCACCTACATTCCCTATCTATCATTTTCTTATTGAATGGGAAAGTTGGGTTTTTGGGATTTTCAAATTAAAGTTCTACGCCGGTGGTGTTCATCTCGCATTTTGGTATCCTTCTAAAATCTTGTTTGGTATGTGAAAAATGAGCATTGGTGCAGCTTTTAGTGGTGCAATTTTTAAATATATGCAAATTCTATATTGATTTAAGACATGAAATGTTCAATATCTACATGATACCTTTTCTTGACATTCCATTCATAAATCTGAAATTTGTAACAAGAGTAAATTTTACTAATTAATTATTATATTGATTATTACAAAATTGAAGACAAAGGAAGAATAATATGTAATGTAGGTTTATGTGAATGGAAAATGTTAAGATAAAGGAATAATTATATAATGGTAGGTGGGCCATAGGGGTTGGGTTCCTTGCCATCGATGTATTCTATATAAGGAGGGAGAAGAAGGAAAAGATGACATCACTTTTGCTTGTATAATTGAGGACAAGGCTAAGAAGAGACAACATAGTAATGGATTGATGGCTCATGTGTGACTTGTTTTTGAAATATATGGAGCAATAAGGTCTATGGCTAGGTGAAGAGTAGTACTGCAAATATATTTTGCAATAATCAATCTTGGGTGAATAGAATTTCATATCTACATAGACCTTTGGGAGAGTACCCTATTCTAGGAGACGATAAAGTACATCATTTCCTTATTGGAAGTAATTAAATGTGTATCATGGTATAGTTTAATTATAAATATTTAAAATACTAGATGTTTACAATCAATTTTATAAAGGCTTATGGGCTTCTTAATTTTTTTTTTGGAATTTTAAATATTGAGATAGAAATTTGTAACGAGAATATAATGACCTCAATTCCTTGTGAATGCTATAAGTATCTACTCTGTGTATTTTTTTCAAATCGAATAGAAATATGATCAACCTTTTTTTTGCTAAAGAAAAAACACACAAACATATTCTATTATATAAGATTTTTTGTTGTTAACAAAAATATTACCAACCATGGTTTATTTAGAAAATAACATATATGAAACTATATAATGAATTATTAAATTGATAAATATTTAATACAGGATGAATTTTAGTGATGTTTCTATGGATCATCTTATGATGTTGTGGACTATTTAGAAGTCACATCACTAGTAAGTCAAGTTTTCATGTCTCCTTCTCATATTTATACAAAATAAAGAAGAGAATGGACGAGAAGATTTAATTCATGATACTAAAAATGGGATCACAAATTATCTTAAGTTTACACAAAATATATTGACAACGTATCCATTTGAGAAGTACTAGAGTAGAGGGATTAGATCAACCAAGCCTTTTCAATATATGAAAATATTAGGCTTCAAGAGTTCATGTGTTGTAGTGATAGATGCATTAAAGAGGGACAATCAAATTAAATCAAACTACTAGAATGGGATATTGATTGGTGGAGGTTAAGTGTACCTATTATGGGAGCCTCATCTTTAGTATCTCATTTTTCTATATGTTCTCCTTAAGTGACGG
The DNA here is from genome assembly GCA_000404065.3 of Pinus taeda. NCBI lineage: Eukaryota > Viridiplantae > Streptophyta > Pinopsida > Pinales > Pinaceae > Pinus > Pinus taeda. The sequence goes on along the minus strand of APFE030287047.1, from coordinate 48,824 downwards.
AAAATTTTCACAAAACTATTTTCAATGTTAACATTTGTTGATTACATAGTCATCTTGTTTCATTAATAGAATTATATTTCTTCATAAAAAAAGTAGAAAAAATCCTACTGGTGTGTTATGATTCAGGGTAATTTTTCCTTCCCCTAATATTATTTTTTAACTTGAGGAGATGGAGGATTTTGAGGATGGCATATTATGTTATTCTAAGCAATGTGAGCAGGTCTCAATGAAATTTAGGGCCTCAATCGAGAAACCTAGTGAAAGAGATAGGTGTTTAGTAAAATCTGTTGATATTGTTGTCAGGACCTCAGATGGCGCCTCCTACCTAACCTAGTCACAGTAAAACAAATTAAGCTTTGAACTTCCACTTTAATTATGCCCGCAAAGTTTTTACCGCAATCTTAAGGTATCTTGGTAAAATAAGTATGTTGATGATTAATCATGACATTCTGGTGTAATAATACGTGTACGTACCATAAAGTACATAACTCCATACCAATAACTAACCCTTTGTATATATGTGGACGATATTTTGGTTATGGATGACATAGTACCTTGGTGGAAAGATGTTTGGATCCATGTGACCATGGTGATAATATTTGACAAAATCCTCATGTCTACTCATCAATTTCATGTCTGATTAGTCAGGACCCAACATGCACACTTGTACCTAGGATATGAGATTATGTAATCCTTTCTTGGATGACCTCATTTTCAACATTGAAGGAAACATTTATACTTGATAGTTAGATTTTTGGTTGCATTGCTTGGATGACTTCATTCTTAGTGTGGAGTGTAGTACTTGTACATGGGACCTTGTTTTACGGATGATCCCTTTAATGACACACTTCTCGGACTAATTCACTCTTAGGGTTGGGGGAAATGGCTATACACAAGAAGTTGGCTTATGGAGATACATCATAGATATAAAATTTGAGAGAAATGTGTTTCAAAGGGGATGAAATGGTGGGATCCCCATAGTGATGTAATGGGGTCCATAATGGTTAATAATATTATAAGTATGGTGGTCATTTAATGTAATGCATACAAAGTCTATTATGTTAGTTATTATTAAATAATTCATACTAGGTAGTTTTCATGCGATAAATGTAATATGGCCCATTAATTAGCATAGGCACCAATGGTTAAAATTTAGGTTTTATAAATGAACAATATTTGGGTCCTCCTTATTGGATTTGTTAAGTATAGTGACTATATTTGACCATTAGTTCATTGGGAGGTTTCCCCTGAAGAGGAAAATGAACAAGAGTTTATATTTCCATAAAATGATTACCATAGCCTATTAACATACCTTGATGGTTTTGGATTTAGTGAACTAAAATGAATTTTATGATATTCTTGGTTATATTCCTTGTTATTCATATTCAACACTAAGAAACATAATAAAACAACTAGTGTAACTAAAGGAGGTAAAACATGTCCAATGATAATATTTTGATGCATTGCATGTGGTAGTCATGGACCATAGGTGGAAGTAATGAAAACCTAAAACAAGTTTGTTCAGAAGGTTTACATCTAATGCATGTGGGAGAGAGTGAGGGAGGTAAGATGAGTTTGGTTAGAACATATGGTTATAGTGTGTGATGAAGGAAACCTTAAGATGGATTTCATAAGAAGGTCTAGATGCAATGTCTATGGGAGTGGATAAAATACTAGTGGAGCTAATGATGGAGATAATATAGGTGATATCTATGGGAGTGGATAAAATACTAGTGGAACTAATGATGGAGATAATATAGGCTTGGAAATATGAAGTTTGGGAGAATATGAATAACTCCTGGAACTAATGAAAGGGGTAATATGGGTTTGAGGAGAACATGATCTAGACAAATAGTGGAACTAATGATTTGGTGAGAAGTTTTATGAATAACTCTTGGAACTAATGAAAGAGGTAATATGGGTCTAAGGAGATCGTGATCTACACCAATAGTGGAACTAATGATTTGGTGAGAAGGTTTATGAATAACTCTTGGAACTAATGAAAGAAGTAATATGGGTTTGAGGAGAATGTGATCTAGACCAATAGTGGAATTAATGATTTGGTGAGAAGGTTTAGATATAGTGGAGTGAATGAACTTTACAATAATGAAAGAGGTAATAAGGCTTTGGTGAGAAGGATTTAGTTTGTGGTGAAGGAATTAATACAATTTTGATAAGAAGGTTTAGATCTATCACTTGTGGAAGCAATTACCACTTTTCATGGATGGTTGACTCCAAAGGTATTGATTAAACTCATAGTAATGGTAATGGTGAATGCTATAAGAGAGGTAAGATGAATTTAGAGAAGAAGTTGGATATAATGCATGTGGTAATACTGCTGATTTATTTATAAAGATATTGTTTTATCTAATAATAATAAGTAAATCAAGGTTGAAAACTTTTATTTTATCCTCCAAAAAAGCAACCAACATCTCTAAACAAATTTTAAAGATGTTTTTTAAACTTATAATAATGAGAAAAGTATATTCCCTTGGAACTAAAAATTTCTAGTTAGAGCTTAACTATAGTCGAACTATATACTTGATAGGATATCACTTACTAGCTTAAGGATTTCAAAAGAGAAAGGAAAGAAGAAATATATGACCGAATGATGTATTCGTACCCTTCAAGAAATGGGCTGATATTCCAATAACTTCAATCTTAGACAAGTCTTTAAGAAATGATAAGGGCCCACCTTACTAAACATGAAAAGAAAAGGTTGGAAAAATTAAAGGAAAAGCAGAATGGGGGTTAAGAAATTTGGTAGTTTTGTAAAGAAAGGACCCATGGGCTGATAGACCAAACTTGTGTGATAATGCACTTGACCAAATCTAATAGCTAAATGTTTGATTACTTATACCAAAACCTTATTTTTATTATTATTACTAATGATAGAGGTTTATATTTTCTTGTATATGATGATTACACCTTTTCCCTCACGCTAAGCTACATAATTTTGATGTTATCTGAGTCATTTGGATGCCCTACATTAATCACATTGTTTACAATTGTTATCAATTTCATAATTTTCGCCACAGAAGTGAGGTATTAAGAAACTTGCATAGTAGAAGGTGACTTGGGAATTGCAAAGGATTGATGTTAATCATATGTCTATTCAAATTAGTTTTTGAAATTGACTACACAAATCCATGTCAAGGTAGTTTTAAGAAAATTAAATTTAGAAGAGAGTAAATACATTATGAAGGGCTGGAAGCTTGAAACTCATTTGAGATTTTTGTTTGCACATGTTGGCAATATAGACCTCAAATATGCAAGAGACTGGTTTTTTAAAATTACAAGGAATAGGGTTTTAAGAAAATCACGTTATAACGATCGATACAGAAATAGGGTCTAATAAAAATTCATTGCCGCTTAGGGTTTGAGAGCCTCTTTAAGTCTGTTCAACATACCCATCTAGGGGTTTGATACAGATTCATTGTCTCTTAGGGTTTGAGAGTCACGAGATATATACTGAACTAGATTCGAAGTGGTTCTTTACAGGGTTTCTCTAACGAGCATTCAGGGCAGCAAGCCCAATGGTTATACCCCTTACGAGGATAAGAAAGGGCTCTTCAGCCATGATGCATTGCCCTCTTTCCCATTGCATCTTGTAGGGAGTTGATTGTTAGCCATAAACCACGCACTCACAAATTTCTTAGCATTAGATTTTACGGTTAATTTAATCAGTTGAGCACATGATCCTTTATGTTGGGTGTGGAGATTGATTATCTTCTTTATTAATAGGTATCACTGCATTGGACCCAGTTCGTAATGTGGCGGAAACGCCACCCGTAATATTTGTGCTGCAAGGGGGGTCCGCAGGGGGGGGGAGGGGGGGCTACAATATTTTGGAGCCCCCCCTGGCGAGGGATCAGGAGCAGTGCCCCCAAAGCTAAAAATAGACGTAAACTTTCCTTGTAAAATGTTGTAATTTCATAGTCAATGTGGGCCATTCATTAGGCAAAGATCTGATGGTAGAAGTTATGTTTAATTTAGGGTTTTCTCCCTAGAAGGAAACCCCTCGCTATATATGAGGGAATTGTATTGCGTCTATGCTGATCTGTATTCTGAGTGAGAAAGAGAGAGGAGATTGTGTGAGAGTGAAGAGGTAATTACAGTGGATTTGCTGTAGGTTGAATCTCTTCATTTCGCTGGATAATATAAGAGGAAGGACTGGCTATTTCTCTGTGGACATAGCCCAAATTGGGTGAACCACGTATATCTGTGTCTCTCTTGTTTTATGTGTTTTCTTTGCTTATATTTCCACAATATATTTTATGTGTTCCATTGGACTGTAATATATAATTTTCTAACACTTTATTTGTGGGTGGCAGGATATAGATATTAAGAGACCCTAACTCATAGGAAAAAGTGGGACACAGGGGTGCCGACTAAGTGGGAAACAACAAGAAACAACAGACTAAGCGAGCTGAAAATGTAAAGAGGCTGGCTGAAAATGGAAATAAGCCAGCTAAAGCCACTAAATTATTTTTGGTTCAGAGATCGAAAATCATTTTGGCGCCATTTATTTTTTATTTTTTATATTCTAGGGATTTCATTGTGATTTTGCAAAGGCACTGGAAGCTGAGCTAGACGTATCAAGGAAGAAAACAATGAATTTATTTTCCAGAGGTATTTTCCTTGCAATTTGATTATTTTCCTTGTATTTTCCAGAGGTATTTTCCTTGCATAGTTGAAGGCATTGGTATTGAGGTTTCCTATGAAGTGTTTGGCATTGGTATTGAGGTTTCCTTTCATTTAGTAAGTGTTTTTGTCTTATCATCCTTTAGATAAATTTTGGTAGAACATTGTCTCAGATATGAATATATCCTGATTGCATTTGGAACTAATTTAGTTATTACATGTCAGTAAATATCTATGTTGTTTGCCCATTTCTTTTCAGAAATGTAATTTCATGTGTGTTTCAAGGAATGAGAGAGTTAACTCTCAAGAATGGTATCCCACAGGAAGGAAATTTGTCATACTTAGTAGCTATTGTGTGGGAATCAATGTTAGATGCCTTAACAGCATGTAATGCGTAGCTTCTTGTCAATTTAATGGCATTGAAACTCATTAGTAGATAACTTTCCTTTCTCCTCCACTAACAATAACGATAAATATTAAGAAAATATATGCAAACTCTCAGAGCATAAAGGACTCCACATAAATTAGTTTCTAGCTAAAGTAGCTAGAGAAAATATGAGTAGCATCCATATAGTTAAGGGATTTATACACTAGTTTTATACCCATTAAATAATTAAAAAACAATAACTGATTTATACACTAGTTTTATATATTTTATGTTATCTTTAATACACCTTTTAAGATTTTATTGTTCGAAGGGTTAGGTTATCTTTTCACTATTATATAGGTTGTGATTGTGATCCCTTCGCACACTTATCCCTCAGTAATTTTGCAAAGAGATTTTCCTTTTAAGGATTCTTTTTAATCTTTTCCTTTTCATGATTCATATCGCTATTCCTTTTCATGATTATTTTAACATATGGAAAAAGTGTAATGAATGTCAAAAGAATCCAAATACAATTTGTTATGTTTCTATTACAATAAATGTTTTAGTTAGAAACTTATTCCATTACCATAATTTACTGGGATTGAGTTGAAGTTCAGAGAACTGCACTGCTGACATGTTACTGATTCCTACATTTTTCCCCATCAAACATGGGTTAATAATATTGAAATTCCACATGTTTCAAAGTTGAGGTATAGATTAAACAGTGAAACAAGTTTCCAATGTGGCCTCCTCCTTCTAAGGGAGAATTTTTTAATTATATTCACTGACATGCATGTGATTCCTTCTCATCTCATATTCATGCGATGCTGGTGTGGGCATACCTCTCATAGTTGGTGAGCATCTGGGTGGTAAAGTGTTTGATGAGGACCTAAACCTAGAACAATGAAATATGTGGTCACTCATAGCTCATACTATAATGGATTCATAGTGGAGCATGAAAGAGCATTGTGTCCTATTGCAGATTTTGTATGTTGAAATGGGTGTATTCAAGGAAATTTTGTAGACAGATTAGCTTCTTCTTGTGAACTTGTTTGGATTTCTCAATATTTCATTTTCAGTTCTTGAAGAGACCGAAGCAGTAACAAATTTCGGTAGTATTCTTCTTGGAGAGATCATCTACCTACCCAATCTCTTACTGATTATTCACAATCATGAGTGTGGACTGGATGCTTGGAACACTAAAATGAAGAGATCACAATCATGATTGCTCATTAACTAGAAGGTTGAGGCCCAAATAAGAATACAACATGATATACATCTTTTTATCTCTCTTGTAGCAACAAGGGCAATAAGAGACTACCTAGTGGACAGTAGAGGAACTAGGTCTGCTGTAGTGCTTTAGTAGTGAAAAGTGAAATAATCATGAGTTGTGGACAATAGAGGAAGCAACTAGTTTGTTGCAAATGTGGGTATAACTAGAGGTCTGGTCAATATCAGAGAACCCGTTAGATCTTGTTTTCCATGTGGTGACCTTGAGAGCTTGTCTCCACTGGTATTTTTTTACCCATGGATAACTTGCATTGTATCTGAACATGATATTGATTATTTAGGACCTTAGGTGAATTGGGGATTTAGGAGCCTTCAAAAGTCATTTCTCTTACCAAACTTGCTTGGCAATGTGCTTCAAGGGAATAAAGAAAAATCTCCTTACTAATGTCAACAATTATCCATGAAGCACACTCCCTAACCAATTGAACTCTAGGACCAAACATTGATTAGAACTTGATTATTGGTCACTCTATGGACACACTCTAGCATATACTGAGAAACCTAGATTCCCATTCAAGGTGCTCTCTATTTTATTCAATGAATTTGTGGGTTCTTTAACATGTCAATATGTGGTAGTAATCCTATAATCAAACTTGCCAAAAATTGTGAGAGATTTTGAAAAATAAATGATTATGGAAGTGAGTGCTTGTCACATAAATTGGAACATATATTAACAAAATGTGTCAAGTTTATTCTCGAACTTATGATAAACAAGGAGCTACATAGGTATGTATGTTAACATGGAATCCATACATTGATAAAGCTTCCGATGATTTTACATAATTTAATCTCGAAGTTTGGGTGGTGAGTTAATTTGGTTTCCAAATATTAAGAAAAAAGGTTATTAAATAGAACCCTTTCCATTGACCAATTGGAAAGTTGGCCATAGAAGAACCAAAAAGGGACACTATAGCTACCCCTTACAAGCCTTTTTTGTAGTAGTGAATAAATCCTTGCGAGTGGGATTAAAATGTTAAGATTGATCAAACACCAATTCAATTTTCTATAAGTCCAATACCACAAGATATTGATATATGATACCCCCTTTTTTTGGCACAAGGGACCCACCCCTAGTGATTTGAATGCTAAGTCTACTAAGGCATTCATACTCTACCCCCTATGGTTTTGAACTTGTGACCTTTTAGGAGGAAACACATAATCTTAATGCCCACTCATGGTGTATATATTCATGGAGTCTTCACTAGGGTCTAAATAAATTAACATCCCTACAATTGCATTGCTTTGGTATAACTTAAGAAAAAGCACATATTAATATAAAGTAAAGTAATTTAATTTACCCATTTGTTTTAATATTAGCCTGCAATTTGAGCCATAGGGGGTTAATCACTTTGGAATAAGGATTTAGGTTAGGTATTTAGCTCAATACAAAGTTATAAAACACATTACAAAAACACAATATTGGGAGAGGCTTTTGTCTGCGCAAGTGCACTTGGTTCCTCTCTCCAAGTGACCTTGGTTTGTCTATCCGTGAAATTGCCCTTGGTTAGTGGGAGTGCAAAGATAGTGGTGATTTTGGTTCTAGGGAGTGAGAAGCTCTTGCTTTTGGATCCACCAGGTGTAGATAGGCTACATTTGTAGGGAGACTATAAAGTCTAGGTAAGTTTGAGTGCATTGTGTCATTGTGAGTTTTATTGAGATTTTTTGTGTATTTAATCTGTAAATAATAACTATAAGAAATTTAAATCAAATTACTCTAAATATATATCAAAATTTACATAAGACATGGAAACTCATTATCTATATATAGCAACCTAATACTAAAAATATATTTGAGAAACCCACCTAAACTTTCCTTGATCCAATTTTTTAATAAAATGCTACCTTTGTCTTGCCTACTAGAGAATAGATCGTACTCTCTTATCTTCTTAATTTTCTTTATTATTAATGAAAAAATTGACCTTTATATTACTTCTATTTGTGGTTCCCTTTGGACCTCTTTGGTTAAATGTTTCCCCACATGAAGACTCTAGGATTAATGGAATATTTATGACGAGTGCAGCTCCTGTCTCAGTATCCAAAGACTAAGAGGGATCTAGCATGCCATGGCTGTCCAAAGGATCTGACTAGATTTCTTGGTCTTTTAGTGGATGGTAAAAAAATCAATTAAATTTTCCTCCTCTAGGTGATGGTAGAGGTTTTCCACCTAAGAGCATATTCTAATATATCGTACTTTGAAACTCCCTCTGTATAAAACCCTATCTTTACCACCGCCTCATTTTACTATATTTTTTATTAAGATCTCTCTAATTTTTTACTATCATTTAGGACGCTCATTAATGGTTATGTTGTTTTAGAGATGGAAACGTAACCCTTCTACATCCACAATCACGATTCATATTTGTGAATGGATATAATTAACTAGCAGTGTGTCCATTCACTTGTCGAAAACCTGTTTTCGTCTAATTTAATTAAGTAGCAGTGTCTCGATTCACTTGTCGAAAACATGTTTTCATCTGGGTCTAACACATGCAAAAATGCTAATTTTAGTGGCTGACAAAATACTTATTTTCAAGGGAATCCATCCCCTTTGTCTATCACATAGAGGGGGTCCATGTAGATTACATCATTGCAGCCTAAATAGGTGTTGCAATGTTTAGGCTTCCCAGCTGGAATAAGAAGTAGGTGACAAGGGGTTTTCTGTGACTAAATATGGATATCCTTACATCTGGCTCTGTTGGTTTTTCACCAAGTGTCTCTGTCATAATTTTGGTGAATCTACAGAAGGATTTTGCCACAGGATTCAATTATTTTTGCTATTAGTTTCAATATGCATCATAAGGTTGGTTCGTCGTATTATATTGGGGATTGCGGTGAGGGTTTCCATTTAGTAAATTTTTCAATGATAATAACTCGCCATTTAATATATTTTTTTGTGTAATTATGGTTTTCATGGTTGTGGAATGAGTTTTCAGCCATTCTATCAGTGACAATAAGTGTTTGGTCATTAAATATATTTAAATTCAATTAAAGGAATAGACTAATGTCTAGTATTGGTCATATATTAGTTTGTATTATTATAGATATTAGTCTATATAGTATGGAAATATGATAAAGAAA
>APFE030287047.1:0-39130 GCA_000404065.3 Pinus taeda | reverse complement strand
CAAGCTTATCAGTAGATGCTCCATCAAGTTGCCTCATAACCCTTGGAAAGGTGTAGTTGGCAAGTTGGATTCCCGAGTTCCCTTCCTCAACTCCCGAATCAAGGACCTCCCGAAGTCAATTACTGGACATCATCCCAATCTGTCGCATAACCTCATTAGGAAACCACTTCCACATCTACCACTAATGAGGTGTCCTTCCCTAGATCCGCAACTGCCATACTATCTGGACAACCATCCATATTGAGCCTTACTGCTACTTGATCTTTAAATAATGGCATCAGACACATAGTTGAACTGCTGTTTATTTCAAAAGGGTGAACATTGTAGCTGCAATGAAGAACACCATAGAAACAGCCACCCAAAAATGAGGAAGTGTGTCCCAAATGGCTTCATCAGTCATGTTTTCATCATCACTTGGCATCAAAGACCTACACATCCTAAAATTATCGACAAGGACAATAGTTCCAAACAGTAGAAGTGGTACAAACACAACCTTCAAATTCACCACCAGTATGCCATACCCATATCGGCTATCAAGATATGTGCAAAGCAGCAATTCAAATGCAATGAGAAGTGGGACAACAACAACAGTATAACAAGATGCCCAATGTCGATCATGAGGTGGTAAGGAGCAGGCATAGAGAATTGTCCTCGAGATTGTATGATAAGACATTATATTCACTGCCGAGCCGCTTCACTTGGTTAATGGTGTCCCAATGTCCACGGGACTGGTAAATGATATCCCCTGCTCAGCACTGGCGGCCTTCCGTTGAGGAATAGTAATGGTCTCGTTACCCCTAGAAATTTTCACCACAAACTTTCAATTGATGCATTCGCTGCGGACATCCATGGCCTGCCTAACATCATAGAGTAGGTCTTCGGATTCGCATCTGGCGGTGGCAAAACATGGAATGTGGTCAAGATTCGAACCCGGCCAAATAACAGGAACGTTCTTAATCACACCTGCTGGGATACACTCACTGCTGCTACGAAATTTCAGAGAATAAGTACCTGACCCCGTGAGTTGGAGACTGATAGAAGGAGTGTAGCACAGCCACGCGATTACTGTAGGTCCGCTTTTACACGTTCCTCGCAATTTCTTTGTGCCCAATTGTTTCTCCTTCGATTCCTGAATGTCATACCTTCATAGCGATTCCCATCTCATCCGATACGAGCTGGCAGCTGGTGTACTGGTCGGCATGAAGCAGGAACCTCAACAGCGGAACGCCATTGCAGAGACCTTGCAAGATCAAATTCCAGTCACAAGGCGTGAAGAACCCACCTCACAACACAGGTTCAGATCCTCTACCCTCAGCAATATCAGTTTAGTGGGCTTATGCAGATACACAGTCCCTCAAATGTACTCACAATACACAGGCCTCTGATCATGTGCTCTGATACCATGATAAAAATAGCTAAAATCACACACAATTACAGAAACACAATTATATTATGCACAATTGGTACATCATGTGAATTTAGTAGCTTGTAAAGTTTGAATTGGTCTACATTCACTACATCATGAATTTTCTACATACAAAATAGTACAAGGACCATATTCCAACATGTGATGTTCTTGATACTTGAATTTCTCAACCATCACAAACAAATTTCTCAAATATGGAATGTAAGCATTAACTCCAACATATAATGACAATCATGAATCCATCTATATTTAGCTTGAGCCTTGAATAAGATAGCTCTAAAATATACATTGAAAATGGATTTTTATGGGTGTCATAAAATGACTTGAATGATGGAAACGTTTCATTTGCTCTTTTCTTGTGATTCTACTCACCTAGTTATCAATTTAGCTACAACTCTTTGATTTGGAATGGAAGGAGCTACAATTTCCTAGGGGTTCATTTTTTGTAGTTTTTAGTTGAGTTATTTAACTTGGAAAGAGATTTAATCACCTAAGGATACATTATATTTAATTTTAGTCCTTCAATCCTTTGTTTGTCTCTTACAAAACCATGGAAGAGTTTTCCCCTCTCATTTTTTCAAGTTTTCTTACTACAAAGGGAAAAAAAACTACATGCTCTTTTAGAGACACCATGTTCAAATTTAGTGGTTATGGTGTTGGATACATTACCTTATGCCCCTTCCACTATTTCTTTATGTGTGAACTATTTATCCACTTTCTTGGGAATTATTTTGAAGTTAGTTTAAGTGGATAAGAAGTTGAGTATCTGAAAACCACAATATAATTTATAGATTCAATGTTCTACAATTTCTATTGAATAAAGTACAAGCTCAAGTTAGTATGTGTAAAGGGTATCTTCTCACTTAAGAAGTATGATTATTCATGGATTAGTGAGGAATGGTGATAGAAAGCATAGGTTTTATGGAACTTTCAACATATTCATGATGCATTGTATATTTTAAAAGCATTCAAATTATGAGCATGGAATTCACCATGAAGGACATTATTAGTTTCATTAGTGTGGAGAATTGTTTTGTAAATATAGGAATTGGAAACATACTCAATTCCATACTTTTCATATAGGATCCCTACCACTCTAACGTCTAGGTGCCTACATAAATCTCCTTGATAGACATGTATTAATAAGTGGACTTTAAGCTTAAATGTAACAGTTTACATAATACTTATGATCATAAATTGATTTTCCTTGGAAGAATTATTATGATTTGAAATTAAATGTTTCTTATATGATGATTTGTTTAACATTGATCTACTTACTTTTATGATAAATAACTCTAGTGTAATATCCACCAATTTTTCATGTAATTTTCTGTATTTTTGGAGGAGAAGGATGCTCCAAAAGCTTTGACTATAGAAAAAAGGGATTAAAAATTAAAGTAAATTAGGGTATAACCAATAGGGATAATAGTTGAGAACTTAGACAAGCACATCTTCTCATAACTTCCTCTAGTACAAGTAATCTTCAGAGCTCCCTCAATAAGACATCTACTCAATTGTACAACTACATAACAGTTTTACGTGTAAATGAATAAACATGCCCTTATCTATATTAATGCTTGTATTTAGATCTAGATGAGTAAATATGATTGTTCTTTTCTTTTGATTGCTTTGAGAATTTAAATTTCATAATTTCCCAATGGAAATCACTTTCATTTATGTTGTACTTCAAATGATTTCCAAGTCTTATTTACAAACTTAGTGTAAGGAATTGTGGCAGATTGGAAAGTATTCACAGACTTTGAGAGAAAATAAATGTGTAGGACTTTAGTGATCTAGGGTAATTTTTCCCATAGCAAATAAATTTCTTCCTCCAGTCTACAAGTTAATTCAACATAATTGTTTTATTTTTCAATGAGTAGTACTATTCCTTAGTAATTTCTGCAAATCACATATCATTCAATAATTTCAATATTTTCATTGGCAATATGGTAAATCCCAACATTAGAGTAATCTCACTGGGGTAATGTATCATTTATCAATTTCAATTCTTTCATCAATACATCAAACCAGGTACATCGTAATAGCTCAAGTTCCATTTCACAAACTTCTCCAGACCTATTTGGAGATCTATGGTGGGTATGGAACCCAACTCCATGCTTGCAAGAGTGAAATTAGCATGTGTGAAGGGCACATCTCCATTACCGTGCATTCTAAAAGCATTCTTCTTGGCCTTCACTTTTAGGAATTCTAAGCACATTCTTCTTGGCCTTCACTTTCTGCATTAACAAATCTTCTTTCTCTGTTTGACTGATCATAAATATTCTTTCTATGTTTGACTTATCAAATTTGTTTCTTTTATATATTTTCCAATAATTTCCAATATATAGCCACAAATATTGATCTGTCAAACCTTGATTGTAAGTCTTATACAGTCATATTTAGAGAAAAAATTATAATCAGAAAGAGAACAATAAAAGTTTATCAAACTCTGTCAAACCTTGATTGTAAGGCTTATACAGCCTTATAACAACAATAAATGTCTGTATCCTACTAGATAGGGCAAAACAATGAGGTAAGGCACCTAGGTCAAGTATGGCATTTAGACAAATGTAAAACTTACTTCAATCACAAAACCGCCTCAATGAAATTACATGCATAAAAGTTTAAACCAACATATTTTAGAATAATTTTATGGTTTCGCACGTTGTCATATATTTCAACATTTATTTATGTAATGATCCTAACTAGCATGCACAAACTTTTCTTTGTAAATTTCTATTATGTTATTCTATACAAAATGGAAGACCAGGTATTTATGTTGCTTTTGATATTTGTAGTATTTATGTTGTTGATTTAGTTAGAGGTTGGATTTATTTTTAGAAATAACTCTAAAATACTTCACAAGTTTGTTTGTGACTAGTTAGAGGCTTGTTGGAACACTCTAATAAGCTTGTCTCAAAGTGTTGGATAGATTTTCAATTCTCACTCAACACATTGGTAGAGCTTTGTTCATGGTTTTGAACTTATATCTCAATTGTTTTCATATCTAATTCCTATAGAGAACTAAACACTACCTTGAAACCACAAAAAAACAAAAGTACAAAAAAACAAGTGATCAAAGAGCCAAAAAATACACTGAAAAACTACATATTCATAGATTCACTCCATAGGTTTTTTCATTGGTCATGTTCTCAAGTTAAAAATTACGGTCTTATTGTTTAAAAAACATGGTGAATTTAGGGAAATAGCACATCATCATTTGAATATTCAGATGAACAGGAAACAAGACCTACTCTAGGTATAGATGAATACTTCAATGAAATGATATACTGGAGTTGCAAAATGTGCCAAAATAGGAAACTAAAGAAGTGAAGGTTTGTTGGTTTCCATAGATTGGACCATGGAGTTTATATAAAAAAGGTACACTATAATTAACAAATTATTATTCTTATAATAAATAAATATGCACATTATTTAATACATTATTATTGATCATTTGATTTATTTATTTATGAAAAGTCGCTTCTAGTTGCCAATATTCTTGAAGAACCAATCGATGATATTAATAATAGTGATTCTCAAGATGAAGGACAAGACACATTTATGGATGAAGCCACTTCGTAGATAAATGAGGCTGGTGTCAATGAATTTATCTAAGACTTCTAAACATCTTTTGAATAAGTTGTTGATTCACGCCTAGCTCACTTGGCTAGGACACCTCTTTATGAAAATGTTAAATCTTCTATATTGGCGACACTTATGTTGTTGTTGAACTTGAAGGTTACACATAGATTGACAAACATAGGATTTACTGATATATTAAGGTTGGATTGATATTCCTATAAATTAATGCTCTTGATGTCTTTAAAGATTTGAATATTGTATATACTTATAAAAATCATTTGTTTCACTATATAGAGTTTTGGCAAAAAAAATACTTCCAAAGGACAATAAGTTGCCTCATTTTCATAGAGAAGTATCTTCAATAATGAAATACACTGGAATGGACTGCAAGACATATCATGCATGTCCAAATGACCATATATTGTACTATGGAGATAATGCAAATTTGCAACAATTCCCAATGTGTCACACAAATAGGTATCGTCAAGATCAAGTATCTAAGAAGGTTCCTTATAAAGTGATACGACACATTCCGCTAAATACAAGGTTCCAAAGAATGTTCAAATACAACGAGTTGGAAAAATATATGGATTATCATCCATAAGGGAGGAGACAAGATGGTGTCATGCGTATGGTTGGAGATAGTAAATATTGGAAAGAGTTTGAGGTAAAATGGCCAAATTTAAGAAATGAGCCAAGTAATGAAAGAATTTCTCTAGCAATGGATGGCGTCAATCCTTTTGGAAATCTTAGAACAACATATTCTATTTGGCTACTGTTAATTAGAAACAACAATCTTCCCCCTTGGATGGCAATGAAAAAGGAACTTGAAATGTTAACTCTTATCATACCACGTACTAGAACATATGAATGCAATGCTCTCTTGAAGATTATATAAAAATATTTCAATTTAGTTAATCCTAATAAAGAACTCTTTGTTTACTTAGGGAAATATCAAGTAAAGGATATGACATGGTGCCCCTCATTGATGAGCTTCATGAATTATGGGATGGTGTAAATATGTTTGATGTATCAAAACCTATCAATGATAGAAACTTCCTATTTCATGTCATTCTTATCTGGACAATTCTTGATGCCCCGGGGCTCTCTATTTGTTGTGGTAATATAATATAAATTACATTTATAATTATTGTGTTCATTTTAGAATTTACTAAATATGGTTTCTAATCTTATTTTAGGACTACAAAAAAAGGGGAAACATGGTTGTCCATCATTTGGGCCAAAATTGTTGCATAGGCAGTCAAGGGATCTCAATAAATTGTTTAAGATGAGTATCGACAATTCTTACTACAAAATCATCTCTATCGAGTGCGTGATAAAAATATGTTCAATGGAAAGGAAGTGGAAAGGAGGAGGCCAATAAAGATGAACCGTGCTAGGTGGAAAGTGACGTATGAAAGAAAAGAAGGGACATTTTTTCCCCTAGGAATGAAAAGACTCTCTATTTTCTACGAATAGAATATTATGAGAGCTTGCCAATAGCCCACCTATTTGATACTATGCACATCGGGAAAAATGTGGCAGAGTGCTTGTGGAAACATCTAAATGGAAATAATATTGAAGCACAAATAAAGTTAAGAAAGGACCTTCGAGTTGCCAATATCATGCCGAACATGTGGTTGCACGAAGACAGCTCATATGTTCATGCTCCATGGACATTTACATCAAATGAGAAAGAAAATATCATTTCTACTATGAAAAGCATAATATTTCCTTATGGCTTTAGTGCGACACTAAAAAACTTATTCACAAGAGATGGATCAGAGTTCTCAGGCCTAAAAACACATGATTGGCACAATTGGATAAAGGTAACGTTGTCACATGTTATATTTGTTGGAAACTTAATTATAAAATTGTATATCCTAGTGATAATATCAGTTCATGCATATTTGAACATGGTTATTTGTTAATAGACATGCTAGTATAGCGATGAAATTAGTTCATGCATATTTGAACATGGTTATTTGTTAATAGTCATGCAGTATGTGTTGCCTGCAACAATACCAAGTACTTTTCACCACAATGTCACTTTGACTATTTACAAATTATGTAAATATCTTAGGTATTTTTCAATCCATCATGCATACTCTTCCATTACTCTTATCATTTGAAGTGCAACATTGGTTATGCCTTTATATGAGTTTCTACTTTTAGTTTACAAGAAATAACAAGTCTTTATTGTAGTACTTGTAGATGGGTCGCATCTAAAGAGATACATCAAGATGACGTGAAGTATTGGAAGAGGAATGTTTCACTTTTGATGTATGATATTCAAATTTGCTTCCCTCCAAGCTTCTTTAATTATCAAGAGCACTACCTTGTACACCTAGTAGAAGAGATTGAATAGTGTGGTCCTATTCATATTCGAACAATGTGGCTCATGGAGAGATATATGAAGGTCTTGAAACAATTTGTGAGGCAAAAGGCTTGACCAGAAGGGTCCATAGTTGAGGGGTACATGGTTTTCCAGGCCATGGTTCATTTGAGTGAGTACTTACATCAATTGCATCTTGAAGCTCCGTGATTATGGAATTATAACCAATCTCAATCATTTGAATTAGAGGGAGAATGAACTTCAAATAGGATAAAAGGTATAAAACATTGTTAGGATTTATTTGTATCTTAAGTTTTATATTACATGGCTTTAAATAATTATTAATTCATTGAACAAAAAAAATAAAATCATTGTAGATGTGAAGGAGTGGGAGGCATTACATTTGTATGTTGCATACAATTCTGACTTTATGTTGGAATGGATGGAGAAGTACGCTGAAAAGAAGAAATTACAAGATGAAAATGCATGGGCCAATATATATATTAGACATGGTCAAAACACTACTCAAGGATTTCCTGCAAGCCATAAAAGAAAGTGGCCAGAGAGATGCTCGTGGAATTGGCTAAAGGCAAATATGGAACACGAGGCAACAAAAGGGAATAATAGAGTAACACAACAACAATTGAATTTCATTAAAGAATCCATAAATGGGGAGGTGATTTATATTAATATATTGCATATATTTAATAAATTTTTTGTTAGATTTCATATCCTTGAATCTAATTAGTTGATATTTATATGAATTTAGGTAAGATATTACAAAGGAATGTGGAATTTTGGTCATATTTTCGCATTAGAAAAGTTGATGAAAAGAAAAAAACTTATGATTGTGGAGTTTCAGCATCGTTTGAGGTGGAATGTCGTTCACATGCAAATGATAGACAACCAATCACAAGAACACTTCGCTACTATGGAGTGTTGGAGGACATTATCGAGCTTGATTTTATGTCTTTCAAGAAAGTTATTTTTCGTGTTGAATGGTACAAGCTTATTGAAGTAGGAGAAGAAAAAACTGTCTTGCTCCATGATAGTGGATTCCACATGATCAATACATCTAGGTTTGAAGCCACTTCTAAACCTTATGTGTTTCAAAGTCAATGTGACCAAAATTTTCTCATTTCAAATTTAGAACAACCTGGTTGGTCATTTGTGATTGATTATGATCCAAGAGGACAAAGAGTAACATTTGTTCAAGATGTAGAGGACCATGATTTACTTGAAGATGCAGAAGTTCGCCCTGAAGACATAGATGGCCAAGATGGAGATGATGAAGAATTTATTGCCAATGATGCATATCACCAATATGAAGACCAAGATGAGTTTGTTGAAGTTTCTGAAGGACATGAGCAACCACATGGGCATCAAATCCATGAAGATGATGAATTCATTGATTTTAATTTACCTGTAGTTGAAGGTGATGAAGGTTATGAAAATGATGGTATTAATTTATTTGTGGATTTAGGGTCTATTAAAGATGGGGTATATATGCCATCAAATGAGGAGATTTCATCTGAGAATGACATTTTATGATCACTATGTATACTTTAAGATAGTTTTAAGGATTCAGTACAATATAATTTTTCTTTACAAGTTAGACATATGAGTTTTTAATTGTAATGAACATTAAGTAATTTGAATGTTTAATGTTTTACTTGTGAGGATGACATTTTTCGATCACTATGTTTACTTTAAGATGGTTATAAGGATTCACTGCAATATAATTTTTCTTTACAAGTTAAGTATTGACTTTTTAATTGTAATGAACATCAAGTAATTTTAATGTTTAAGGTTTTACTTGAAAGACATATATATTTGGTGTTACCGATTCTATTTTTCTTATCGGTTTTTTGATCAAGGTTTTCTTATTTTTATGTTATTATGTGTTTTCTTAAGAATGTACCCATGGGTGTTACTGATGCTACTATGGGGGATTCAATGATATTCACTACTTTTATGGAAATGTTAACAAATGCATGAGGGAAAGACGCTGCTATGATGATGCATGAGGTAAGCTTGAATATTGTCTTTTATATGTTCAATTATCTTATATTCCTTATTATATTATGATAATTTATGTTTGTGGAATGCAGGCAATTGCTAAACTCATTCCAACCCCTATAACACCTTATAATACATCTAAGGTAATGATAGTGGTAAAACTTGATCAATATTTTTGTGCATTTAGTTAACTTATCTCACTATATATATTTATTAATATTTGTGTTTTTACTAAGCGTGCATTTTGTTGGCATGCAGGATTCATTGATGCCCCTCAATACAACCAATGTTGGCATGCAGGGATCATTAATGCCCCTATATACATATAATGTTATGCAAAATGTAATATTCAACCATTTATTTATGTGAGTTTGATTATGTTATTTGTTGAGAAATTTAGGGCATATATTTAATAAAGTTTTTGCACAACGACTCCATGATTTATGAGTGTTACGAAGAGCTTCATCATGCCTTCAAATGGATCACCCCATCCGTTTTTTTCTTCTTGTACATACACTACTATTTTAACAAGTAACCCAAGCAATATATTATTCCAAAATATGATGTCAAGTTACTTTTCTAGGGTTTTTATGTAATCAAGAGGCCTTGTTAGGGTTTCTTAAATTCAAACCTTAGATCATACTCTTTTCCCTTTATGTCATTCTAGAGTTTATCCCATGCCCTAGAAATAAAATGACAGGGAACAAATACTTAAGATTAAGGTTTCTAAATACTAGGGTATTTCTTAAATATAAAGCCATCAATTCAACCCTACTACATCTTATGATGGATCATTTACAAGAAAATTATTATGCATACCTCATGGACACCTATGTATACTGATTAGTATTTAGTAAACAACATTACATGGTAAACGGCAGAGGCCCCTTCATAAAAACCACTTACAGGCAGTACTCCCCTCTGCTAACAACTTGTGGTTTCAACATATAGCTGTTACAACTCAAGGAGGATAGGAAGCTGTCAATCCATGTGGTCAACCAGAAATAGCCCAGCTTATTCATCATGATCCTGAAAGGTGTGCAAGTTTTTAGCTAATCTAACATCAAGATGTTGACACCCGTAAGGTTGGAGGGCCATTGTTGCTCCAATTCATCAATGTAGATATGTTGATGAGAGTATGACCAGAGCTTACTTATATTGAAGCATGTGAATGGATTCAAGGGAGAAATGGTGACCAAATATTCCATAATGCTGGGTCTTGAAGAATCTAATAAAGAGATAAAGAAAACAATGAACGACACATGTGCTATGGGTGTTGATATCCTTACAATGGAACAATATTTGTAGCCCATGGCTTTCAAAGAACGAAATTTGATTAGTATTGTTGACACAGGCTTTGCAAAAACAATGGCATATCCTTTACCTACTATTGTTCATGTTAATATGCAACCTTATCTAGCTTTAGATTATGAACCCCGAATGCGAGCATTCTTGCATTCATAGTCGCTGCATTATTATTTGCGGAATCTTACACACACCTTTCATGAAGAAAAGATTATGGTGATATTACTATTGAGGAAGCTAACTCCATGACAATCTCCTGATTGTTTTGATTGACATCACTAATTCTATGGGTGATAGTCAACAATTTGGATGAATTTCTTGGCAATAGATTAAAATCTGGATAAATATGATGCCAAAAAGAAACTGCTTTGAGCACATTGTAGCTAAACTCCAATTCATGTGTAAATCACACCAGTTCTGGCTCGAGGATTGTGAAAGCAAGTTTACTATGGAATAGTTTCTAGTGTTGAATCATTAGGTCTCACAAGATACAGACCTGTAATATTGGTTAAGAGGTGCCTCAATTTCCATTGTTCTGGACCTGTAGCACTCAAAGGAAGACATAAATCATGCCAATAATATTGTGGCCAATAACACTGGATGGGTGAGGAAAATCGCACTAGTATAAACTTGTAATGTCAATAGAGAAGGGGTTAAAATATGTAGAGTGCCCCAATCGAGATCCACTACATTTATTGAACTAGCACAACTTTATCACATAGATCTTCTATATACAGCATGAAAGGGTATTCAGATTTATTTATGAAAAATAGAAATAAATCTTAGAGAAAGGGTGTAGAGGAGCTATCTGCAATGTCTCAGCTTCAAAGGTATTTTACAGAGGAAATCATAGATGTAGACACCTGGGTGGGTTACCGCCTACCCTGGCTCTCAAGAATGAGGAGGCGGTGGTTTTTGGGCGCGGGGATGCCAAGAAGAAGAAGAGGTAGCTTAATCACAGTATTGAAACCAGGGTAAATCCACCAAGATCAAAGTCTTCTACTAACTACAGACATGGGTTCGCTAACCAGGGGTTAGAACCCAAGCTCATGAGCAGAGAGGAGGAGCAAAACTCATTTTTGGATTACTTCATTAATCTGTCTCAAATCCCTGTGGAAAAACAAAACTCTTTTTTCTTTGGGCCACCTGGATGAGCACAGATTCGAAAGTGGTGAAGTGGGTATTTAAGGGGGTAGGTTTCCAGGACAATAACAACTAAGAAAGCCAACTATTTGAAGCCCCTGTCACTCAAACCCATCATAACCTTGTACTAAAATGGTCTCCAGAAGCATTCAGGCATAAAGTACACACCCAAATTGCAGCATATCTATTTTCATTCTACTGACATGGCCTTTTTGGGATTTCAAAGTGTGTTAGTTGTGTCTTACTAGTCCTTTATTACTCTTCGCATAATCTCATTTATAGACATGGGATTTGGGCTTATTTGAATTCATGGGTGTGAGGTGATTGTTGATATATCTGAGGTTTGATTTGTAGGTTAACCAGATGGGTTGAGGGATAAAAGGAGATGGCAATGAGACAGTGGGTACTGGGCATCTAAGCTAGGTTGGATTCTTGGTTTTTATATAACCATGGGAGAATCAAGTGTAGCAACACCTACTATCACGCCCAAAATTGATACAGCCATTGGTACCATTGTGTGGGTGAGAAGGAGAAATGGGTCCTGGTGGCACGGAAGGATTCTGGGTGTAGAGGAGCTATCTGCAACTCACTTGATGTCTCCCAGATTAGGAAACCCTGTTAAACTTCTTGGTAGGGATGATGCCAGCATGTGAGTATCCTCTTCTTCACCCTAATCATCTTGCATTTTTCTTACCTTACAAAGAAGCTATCGTTGTCGCATATCCATCTGTAATTCCAATTTTCAGATGTGGAATTTTAGTTAGATTCCATGTATTTAAAATATAACTTTTGTCCAAAGGTGATGATTCTTACAAGGTTCTATCCTTGTTTTTAGCAATTCATTGTTTTTTCTTTGTAGACCTTAAAAAGATTTTGAATGGATCAAAATTCATCATGTTGCGTAGTTGCATAATATGTTTCTGATTACTATCATCATGTGACATGGGAAATAATGCACATAAACCAAAATAAACAAAGAAATAGTTACACCCTCATCTGGGATGTATGGCATTGATAAATAATTCTTTTCACAGTGTTGTGCTTCGTTTAATAAAACAACAGTACAAAATGGTACCTCATATTTTGGCAATATTTTTGTATGCAAATCTCACACTATGCTTCCTACTGTACTCTTTATTTAAATAGTTTTTTGTAGCTCTCACCAACATGGGGAGTGCAATTATTAAAGTAATTTTTGTTCAGTGGTGTAATTTTTTCTTGTTGGAAATAATGTAAGCCAGTTTCTTCCTTGTCTTTGTATATTTGTCTGTTATTTTCCTTCACGACTAACTCATGCCTAACTAATGATTTTATGGAGTATCCCTCTTAGTTTGCTTGAAATCATTTTCTGGTTGTTCCTACACTAGATTCAAATATATCCACGAAGTGTCTAATAAGATCTACAATTGAAAATCAAGAAGCTATTGGTCATTTTGGAAGATTGACATTTTCATGTTGAAATTATATGGAAACTATAATATGAAAGTACTTTGACTAGAACTTGGAATAACATATTAGAAATGAAAAGTATACAAGAAGTTTCCTCTTCAGCCTAAGATGCTAACATATATTAATGAGAAAAATGTCCATTGGCATAAAGGGGTTTCTACATGAGCTCTTAATCCATATTCATTTCCTTTTTGATGAGGATGCAAAATTCGCTGGCAATCCCTAGCTTTGTACATGATAATAAGTTGATTATCACAAAGATCTTGGGATCACGAGTAGCTCATTCATAACTGATATAATCAGCTGAGAGTACTCCGTTGAAAACAATAGCAGTGATCAATTCAATACAGAGTAGAATACCATACTATCACGTGAAGGAAAGAATCAGAAAAAAATAGATGCACATGTCATGAATCTTTCCTATAAGCATCTTCTAACAGGGTTTTTCCAATTCCAAATTTTAGATTATTATTATTGCAGGTTAACAACTTCTTTATCAGTTTGTCATGCTAATATGTCTTTACATAAAGTAGCAATCCTATGGATCTGACTTTGGGTCAATCCTAGTGCAGCTTTTCCTAGGATCCAGGTTTGTAACCATAGATAATGGTTCTATTTTACTGCAGATCTGATTACAATATTTTTTTTATAATAATGTATTAAAAGAAAAGAGGGAGTGTTGTCGCTATATTTGTACAACCCAATACAACATTTTTGTATGCCACTCTTCATCCTATCCTTGGGTTAGGGTTGGGATGATGAGTTGAACTAGCTTTCGTTCTTGATTTCCTTTACTTAATAGTGCACAGGCTTTTAAACTCCTTAACAAATTGCTTGCAAATTAAAATACACTAGAAAAACATAGTACATACCTATGCATTTTCCTATGAACCCAAGGTGTTGCCATATTTTGCTAGTAGGGATTGAGATCCCCTAGCTTTATTTTTGTCCACTTGTTTTTCCCGCAGCACCTTCTCCAACTTTTGTCCTCTTGTAAGTGGTGGAGACTCGGAGAGTTGGATGGGTCTGCTTTTTGTTAGAGAGCTTGCACACAAGATAGGGTCCTTGTAGCTACCTCTTCCCCTTTTTTGATTACTTACTTTTCTTTTGCTAGACAGGGAATCTCTTCAACTAGATCTTCCTTTGGCCTCAGCCCTTGCTCCTTCTCATTTTTGGGATCCTTCATGACCTCCTCTATTTCCTCTTTTTGAGTTTTTTTAAGTAAATTTTCTGAATGCCTCCAGCCCCCTTTTCACCACTTCAATCTAGAATTTTAAAGTAGTTCTTCGCCCTAGGACTAGGGGCTTTGCTCTAGATTGGATGGAGCAAGGGTTGGTTTCTCTTTTTCCTATTCATTATTTGCATGCGTAGCACTGATTGTGAGGGATGCTCTGTTTTACAAAAAAGATAGCACCTCCACATGATGTAAAGTCCCAAGCATAAATGGGCTAGTCTTGTGCAGCTCAAGAAGGTTAGCCATTGTCACCACAATAGCTCTTCCTTTGTCTTCTGGTCAGCTCTGCTCCAACTCAAGGGGGGCTTCCCTACATGAGATTGCTAAGGAAAGCATGGAAAGGATATTAGTAAGGATAGAAGAAATGAAATAAGACATTCAATGTGTTCTTTGTAATATAGATATAAACAAAATATCTAAAGAAAAGTAATTGTACAATGATCCAGTCCAAGAAAACAAGGTTTTCCACAAACCAATTAACTCTTCTAGAAAAATTCAACAATTCTGATTTAATAATCCTATCAGCCTCTCTTTCTACCTTTTGGGACAATTGCTAGTTTTAATTGTTTTACTTTTTTAGTTTTTTTTACCTAAGGTGATAAACTCTTTAACCGAGATTTTTTTGTCAGTTTTTTTAAATACTGACTTTTACGCATTGAGGTGTGATATTTTCGAGGTTTCGATAGATTTATACTATCTTTAGGTTAGATTAAATTGAACTGATATTCTTACAGGTTAGATAGATTTGTACATTCTTATGGTAGATTAAATGGAACTATGTTGGATTCTATTGGGTTATTTACAGTTGTTTTAAGATAATGGTCAATAAGTTGAATAAATAATAATTTTTGTTTTTGTATTGGTGATCTCACTCAGGATAGTGACTGATATTCCTAGAGCCACAGATGCAGCTGAAGCCCATCTAGCCTTTTCACTTGGTGGACTGCGTGGATTACATAGTACTTGGCCTTCATTCCTTCTATTTTTAACAGTTCAAAATGCTGTTTAATTTCATTATTTTATCTTAGTGGTTGAGTTTACAAGTTTTTTAGGGCATGAAATAGATATGCTGTGATTTGTGACATGATGTACTTTCTATCCCATTAACTATTTTGGTCATCTTTTTTTCCGCATGATTTGTAATATTGAGTAATTTTCCTGTCTATCAACGGAAATCATGAAGTTTGATGTGTGCAAAGGAGTATGCTTCTGGATACCCTTGCAAAAGAATTGGCTCTAGGAATGATCAGATTCAATGCTAAAGTTGTTTCCATTCAATAGTCTATAGATTCTTCTTTAACTATAGTAAAATTGGGAGATAGAACACTTATCAAAGCTAAGGTAGCATCTTAAATCCAAACTTCTGACTCCCATTTGAAGTAGTAAAACTTGGGCACAATTCTGACAAATTACCTGGCAGTTACGCTACCTTTTGAAGCTGAAGTTGAATAATTTTTTTTTTCTGCGTAAAACTATTCTAATTATATTACAAAAACTGAAGCATTACATCAAAATTACACCAGGCCGAGGCCTTGAATCTCCGTGGAGAATTCTCAGGATTATCTGTAAAAATCACCATTCCTAACCAGATTGCCGAAACGACTATAAACCGACACAGTAGGCATTTCAGCCAACATGGTGGACAATTGACACAAATACACGAAGACTGTCATAATCGACTTACAGTGACACATTGACACATGGACTTGCAGTGACACATGGATTAATGCAGACACATAGACGCGCAAATATGCCGACACTTGGAAAAAGACTGAGAAGGGATGAACAGAGAACCGGGAGGGCTGCAACATTATTCTTCGTCTGTCTCATACGGCTCATCCTCCGTCACTAGCCATGGTTCTTTTTTGTCTTCCTCCGTAGCTGGTTGAATTCCTCCTTCCAGCGTCCTGGCAGGCTGCATTGTCGAAGTTCCGGCTTCCTCTGTATGAGGAGGGTGCCGAAAATCCACCCTGGGCACCTCCATGTCCACCCTGGGCACCGTCAGACCTTCCCGTGGCTGGCGAACGTCACTGCAGTGCTCCACTGTGATGGATACAATCAACGTATTGTGCTCCAGAGTGCAGGGTATGCGATATTGAATCGTAGGATGCTCCAAATGCCCACAATCCCGGAATTCTCCTCGTTCCTGGCTTATTTGCCGACTAAAGGCTCGATGCAGGTGGCTGCCATGAACCAGAGGGTCATCATCAGAGGAAGCTGGTGGAGTGGCTCTCCTCTGTGTTGGAGGACGACCCCGAGAACCGCCCCTGCCCCTCGGCCCTCTGCGTTCGCCAGACATGCCTAAAACCCTCACCTGCACCTCTGCTGAAATTCTACACGCGGCCAGAGTATGCTCTGGAGCTCTCAAAACCTGCTCATGTCTCTGCGCATAGTGCGGGAGAACCACACTCTTATAGAGCGCCATGATTTTCTGACCTGGAGGTGCATTAAATGGCGCCTGAACCCTGGCAGCCTTCCCCAAGAATGTCTGTGTCTTCATAAGTTCGTTTGAGGCCGAGCGGACGAACGCCTGATCTGAGCTCCCCTGCGCATTTATGGTCCTGGCTTGTTGGTGTGTGGTGGCTTGTCCGGGCTGACATCTGCCCATGTGACTTGCCACGCAGCACCTCACCTGCCATTTACTCCATTCTATCACCCGCATCCGGGGAGGGTAGGTCTTTTTGCATCAAAGAGATGCAGTCTTGTTTGAGTTGAGCATTGTCAACTGTATTTAGGAAGCCTGAAAAGTATGGTGTCGACTGTGACACCCCTTGATTTGCTAATCGATCTGCAACCTTGTTGGCTGTTCTCCTAACATGATGGAAGGAGATATTGAGGGCTGTATGAAGCTTTTCCTCCAGATCTTCCAAACGGCTTAGCAATCGCCAGCTTTTAGCAACCTTGACTGCTTTAGCTCCTGCTTGTATTCGTTTAGCCATTGCTATTAAAATCAGAGAATCGCCTTCTACTTCCAGAGGGTAAAGGTGGTTCTGGTCGGCTAGGCATATTCCTTTCCAAAGACCCTCTAGCTCCGCAGCGTTGTTGGTATCTGAGCCCATTGTGCCATAATATACTTGCATTGATTCTCCCTTGTAATTGCGTATAATTCCTCCGTATCCTGCCGGACTGGGGTTTCCTTTGGCCGCTCCATCGAAGTTCAACTTGAAGGAGTTAGGTGCAGGAGGGGACCAAGAGGAGGGAGATGCAGATCTGGTGGGTGGTGTGATGGTGGCAGTGATTGGTGACTTGAATTCCAGATTCCAATTCTTCAATATGATTTGTTCCTGATGGCTTTCTGGCCAGTCCTCATCTTTCCAAGCTCTAATGGCTAAAGTTTCTTGAATGTTTTTTCTGAGACTGATCCAGAGGTCGTCTATAGATCTGGCTTTGCTGTTGAAGATTCTGTGATTGCGTTCCTTCCAGAGGGACCAGTAGAGAAAGCCAGGTAGGATGTTCCATAAGGAATTGAGGACCCTGCTTTTAAACGGGTTTTTTGCCAAGGTTCTTATGTTTGCTGTTATATCTGCCATTCTGGGGTGTGCCTTCTCGTTACAATGTTCGACTTTCTGCCAGATTTTCTTTGCTAATGTACATTCTTCTAGAAGACGGTAGATAGTTTCACAGTTTTTATTGCAGTTTGGGCATCTGGACGGCCCTATAAAACCTCTTTTGATGAGATTGTCCCAGGTGAGAATGCGTTTTTTGCTAAGTAACCAAAGAAAGGTGGAGATTTTGGGCCATAACTCTGCTTGCCAGACTTTTTCCCAGAGTTGATCCTTGTCCGCTTGACCGTTGGAGCAGCGCAGATGATGAGCTTCTTTCGTTGTGAAGGTGCCTTTGGTCGTGTAGCCCCATCGGAGTTTGTCCTGTTGGTGGGAGATGCGAATTTTCCTTTGGTTGAGTTCCTGATCAATATCTGTATATGCTTCTCCCTGCCAGTCTATTTGCCAGAGTCGTGCCGGTTTCCAAGTTTGATAATCATGGGTTGGAGAGGGCTTCCAGTATTGATGAACCAATGGGATGCTTCCTTGATTCATTTGGATCTGCCAAAGAGGTTTGTGGAATAAATCTGCCAATTTAGGGAGTTGCTGCCATGAGTCGTTCCAGAATCTGGCAGTTTTGCCTGAATGAATCTCCCAGAAACTATGTTCTTGAATGAAACTGCTTTGCTGTTTTGCATTGTTCCAGATAAGTGATCCCTGTGAAGTGGGATTGATCCGGATTAGATCACTCCACTGACTGCCTCTGGCGTATTTGGCTTGCCAAAGTTGGGTCCAGGGGATGTTGGGCTTGGTGACCCAGTTCCACCAGATTTTTGCTCCCATTGTGTTGTTGCTATGTAGCGGATCCCGAAGACCGAGCCCTCCCTCTGATTTGGTTTTGCACACCTCTGTCCATTTGACGAGGGCCCATTTCCTGTTCTGACTAGTAGATCCCCAGAGAAAGTTTCTTTGGAGATTGCGTATCGCCTTAAGAACACCTTTTGGAGCTGCTAAAATGGAGAAGAGATAAAGCGGCATTGCTTGTAAGACTGATTTGATAAGAACGAGCCTACCTGCCAGATTTAGTGCTCTGAAGGTCCATGAAGAAAGCTTTGAATCCAATTTGTCCAGCAGTGTTCTCCATGATACTTGCTTGATTGCTGAATCAGAAAGGGGGGCACCCAGGTATTTGGAGGGCAGGTGGGAGATTGTAAATCCCAAAATTCGGGTGATGGTCCTTTGAGTAGGGGGGGGAGTATTGAAGAAAAAGAGCTGGGATTTTGCAGCATTGATGGAGGTGCCAGAGGCTTCAGAAAAAAGGGATAGAAGAGAGTTGAAAGCAGTGGCTTCTTTAACTGAAGGATGACCAAAAAGCATAGTATCATCAACAAATTGCTGATGCGTTTGAGGAGTACGTCCATGCAAGGATATGCCTTTGAGAAACTGAAAGGAAACAACTGATTTAAGCAGCCTGCTGAGGCCTTCAGCCATGAGAACAAAGAGGAAAGGAGACAAGGGATCCCCCTGTCTGATTCCTCGAGTGGGATAGAAAGGAGGTGAGGGAGAGCCATTCAATAGAACAGAAAAACAGGGGGAAGTAATGAGGCTCATGATCCATCTTGTCCAGGTTGCATTAAAGCCAAATGCGAGCAGCATTTTGTGAATATAATTCCAACTTAACTTGTCAAAAGCTTTGGAGAGATCGAGTTTGAGAAGCATACCTGGTTTTTTGAGTATCTTTAAAGAATGGATGACTTCATTTGAGAGAATTATGCCGTCCATGATTTGTCTGCCTTCAACATACCCTGTCTGTTCTGGAGAGATGAGTAGAGGTAAAAGCGGTTTGAGGCGGTTGGAGATAACTTTTGAGATGAGTTTGTAAATAACATTACAGAGCGCTATTGGCCTGTACTTTTCAGGTTTGGTTGTTGTCGCTTCTTTGGGGACCAATGCTATGAAGGTTGAGTTTAAGGATGGGAGGACCCAATGCATGCTACGGGATTCTTCCACCAGCTCCCATACTTCAGTTTTGATTAGATCCCAGAATTCGTGGAAGAAATTGGCGGTGAATCTATCTGGCCCTGGTGCTTTGCCATCTTTGAGCTGAGCCATTGCCTCTTCTACTTCCTTTGTTGAGACTGGTTGAAGCAACTGAGTATTATGATCATCGTTGATGATTTTCGGGACGTGCTGGGTGATTTCCTTGATTGCCTCATCCCTATTACCGTTGGGTTCCTGTAGGATGTCCTTGAAGTATCCAGTGAATTCTTTCTCCATACCTTCATGATCCTTTACTCTTTCACCTTGCTGGTTTTCAACAAAGATAATTTTGTTGTGCATGCGCCTTTGGATGGTGGATCTGTGGAAGAATTTTATATTTTTCTCGCCTTCTCTAAGCCAGCTTATTCTAGACTTTTGTCGCCATAGAATTTCCTCTTGTTTTTGACGTTCTTCAATTTGATTCCAGAGGATCTGCTCCTGTTGGCTTTGCTCTTCTGTGCGGCCTTCCAAAGTGAAAGTTTGTTGCAAGGCTTTCATTTGTTGTTCCAATTTTTGTTTGCTTTCCTGTATATTACCAAAATGAGTTCGGTTCCAGATTTTGAGCGTTTGCTTCAGATGTTTCAGTTTTTGCTGGAACTGGTACATTTTGGCTCCTGCCGGTGGGTTGAAAGATTTCCAGGCTTGATTGACCACTTCTTTGAATCGGGTATCTAAGAGCCAAAAGGCCTCAAAACGGAAGGGTCTGTTGCTGCAGTTACTTGGGCGGGACCAGTGTAGAAGAACAGGCCAATGATCCGAGCCTCCCTGAGGTATGATGGCTGCACTGAAGTCGCCTCCGAGGTGGATGGCATTATCAGAGATTAAAAACTGGTCTAATCGAGAGGCAATATAGTGAACTCCTTTGTGCTTGTTCGACCATGTATGTATACCATTGGAGGTACATACATCCATTAATCGGTTGTTGTGTATGAAGTGTTTGAAGCCGTTGCTATCACTGTCGAGCCTGGTACGCCCCCCTTGCTTCTCTTCCATGGATTTTATAATGTTGAAATCTCCTCCTCCTATCCATAAAGGATATCGTCTTTGTTCATTGAGAAGGGAGATTGTTTCCAATAGGTCCAATTTTTGCTGAATTGATTGCGGGAAATACACATTGGTGAGATGCCCATGGATTTGGGTGCCAATGAGGTGGAAAGTTGCCTGTATGAGGTGCTGCGTGGCATGGAAATTATCCAGAGAGACGATCTGTGGGTTCCAGAGAATGGAGAGACCGCCTGAAGCCCCTGCTGCATCTACTGAGATTGAACTACTGCCCGCCCAGGCTTTATTGCTGAATCTATCTATTGTGGTGCTGCTGCATTTTGTTTCTTGAAGAAAGACGATTGCTGGTTTTTCTTGCATAATTAAATTTTTTATCATTCTGTGTTTCGAGGGACTGTTGAGTCCTCTTACATTCCATGAGATTAGCTTCATGGAGATTGCGCTTTGGGTTTGAAGAACCTGGTCAACTTGGGGAATTTCCCCGAGTTCATGAGGATTTCCCCCACTGCTATTGTTCTCTGTAGGTCTGTTTTTCTGCCTCGTTTCTTTGTTTCTTTAAGGATTTTCCTTCCATCCCATTGACTTCCTCCTTGAATGCCCAGGCTTTTATGATGTTGAACCCTTGTTAGGACTCCTTCAATTTTGTCTATTTGCCAAGGAGGGATTAAGGTGTAATCTTTTTGCTGACACGCTGTTTCCAATTTGGAGATATCAAGCTTGGAGATGTTGAACTCTTCTAGATCAACATCTTCGCGATCTTCCTCCATGTTATCAGGGGCTGAGATGTCTAAAATGGTGTCTTCCATGGCTTCTTCATGGAGGCTTAGGGCTAAGGCTGCATCAAGATCCATGTTTGTAGCTTGTGTGGATTCATTTAGCAAAGATTTTCCTTTGGAGGTATATTGGATATCCAGGTCTGAAGCAGAGGCAACTTTTTTAGCAGAGGGAGGATCAATAGTTTTGGAGGGGGCCAGAGCAGAGGATGAAGGGGTATTGACTTGCTTGTGAGAGGGCGGAGATGGATGCAGAGAGTCAGGGTTAGCGGCATTGGGGCTAGATTGCGGGTCGAGAGAATCTAAGGCAGAGAAGCGGTTATTGGGGTGCGCCTTAGAGGATTGGGGCGGAGGCGGATTAGCTTGGTGTTTCCTTGCATGTCGACGGCGATTGAGAATTTTTGTAAAGCCTTCAGGGTCAGTGGTGGTTTCATTGGGAGAGGACTTGGGCTGCACATTTAATGGACAGTCCCAGAAGAGATGGCCATGTTTATGACATTTCCTACAGCGAAAAGGTATATGCTCATAATCTATAGGCTGCTTCCATTCATAGTCATCGTGAAAGAGACTTACCGTAGCTGCTAGGGTCTTGGTGAGGTGCATTTGAACGCAGATTCTGGCATATGAGGTATATTTGCGCGTCTTGGTTTCAGTTGCAACCTTGATGAAGGTCCCCAGCTTGTTGCCTATGCCTTCCAATGTTTCTTCTCTCTAGTACTCTACGGGTAGGGAGTACATTCTGATCCAAACAGGGGCCCAGCTGAAATCCTCTTTGTCAGGACTGAATCGTGGTTTCCATTCCGTTAGATACAGGCCCGAAGAGTTGAAGAAGTACGGTCCTCCGTCGAATATTCTGGTTTTGTCTTCTATGCAGTTGAAAATGGATGTGAAGAAGCCTTTTGAACCCAGTTGTAGAGTCACTTGTCCTTTGGGCTTCCATTTTGAAGCTATCCAACCGTTCAGGGCTCTTTCTGTGGGCCAGAATCCCAAGAACTTTCCAATCAGTGCATGGTCCTGCATGAATTGGATTTCCTCATTGATGTGGTGGCTTGGTAGCTCGATCTTGATCGATTCTGCAGCTTTTGGAATGCAGGTTGCAGAGGTGACCTTGGGTTGAGCTGCTTTCGATGCATTGGGTCTACTGTCGCCTGCTTCTTCTTCAGTGCTTTGTTCTGGGTCCGGCTGTTCTTGTAGCATTCGTGTGTTGTCTTTCGCTGTTTCTAGGTCTGCCTTTGCATGTTGCAGATTCTTTGTCAGGTTTGTCTTGTTGTTGTTGTTGGGCATCTCCAATGGAGGGGAGGCAGAGCGCTCCCCTCCTGCAGCATCTGCCATAGGATGGTCAGTGACCAAACCTGCTATGGCAAGTGCAGAAGGTCCGTGCGGCGGCGCCTAGGGTTTCGCTCTTTTTACTGCTGTGAGTGCGTTGCAGAGTGTTCATCCGGTGATGCCAATTTTGAAGACTATGGAGGGCCATTTGTTAGGTGACTATTCATGAGAGAATCTTATGTGAATTTTCTTTCTTTTACATTAATAAATTTCCTGAAGTGGCCACCTTGCCTTAGGTCATAGACGGTTTCCCTCTTTGAGGGTTTTAACCACATCAATAATATTGGTGTATTGATATGTGATCTATTTGTGAGAGGTGTCCATTGGTGTTCTATTTAAGGAACTTACCTTGTAAATCCCTACATTGTATTAGACCTATTCGAGGGTCACATTTGTTGGTGATCCAAATCTGAAGCCGGTACAATTGCATTTTACTGTCGTTTCCTAGATCTACTATTTTTGAACACTTTTGGGTCGAGAGGACAACTCTATTGTGTTAGGATCATCTGTTCCAGTGAGGAACCCCTTTTGTTTCACACAAAAAGGTTTCCGATAGCTGTAGCTATGTCATTTTTAAGATCTTGAGGTATACAATTTTTATTTGCAGTTATAGTTATTTATCTCTTTGTTTATTTCAGTTTATAGTCCTCCATTAAAAAAAAAAATAAAAAAATAAAAAAAAATAAAATTATTACTGGATCTATACCTTTCATTTTTGCGTATGCTCTTTGCCCCACGAGTCTATGTGATCTGGGAAAACCAGAAACAGAAAGAAATGATTTTTCTCATGCGTATGTTCTTTTCCGTTGTGTCTTAGTGTGATCTTGGAAAATCAGAAACATTGAGGAAAATATTTAATTTTTGGTGAAATCTAACTTTAAGCTGTAAGGCTTTGATTACTTTTTCTTTTTCATTTTGGGTTGTGCGGTTTTTTTGTTTGTTTTGTAGGAAAAAATGAGTTTTTGAAGTAAGCAGGTACTCCAAATCTTCAAAAAGAAAACCCCTTCCGCCTTTCCAAAAACTACTAACCTTTTAAACTAACTCACTTGGTCCAAATTTACTTTATGAGAATAGAGGTCTTGGGTTCAAGTCTTTTTTTTTGTTCAGTTACTTTTTCAAAAAGCACATGTAACTTATGTTTTAAAGTTACTTTATGTAAAAGTGTTCTCACCCATTATAAAAAGTGAGTCACTTATAATTCTAAAGTCACTTTATCTTTTATTTAAGTTACAATTTAGTGGATAGTTCATAAAATACCATTGTAAAAGTGACTTTCACTTATTTATAAAAATGGGTCACATAAAGTAACCTTTTTTTTAAAAAAAGTGAGCTAATTAGATTAAGTTTGGAAATGAGGAGTTTTTTATAAATATAACATTATAATTCACTTCCCAACATTCACGTGGTTCGTCAACATCTTCAACAACTTTTCTTCAAAAGGCCATAACTTCTTCACCCAGAAGCCGTTTTCAGAGCCGTCTTTTTTTAATCGCTTTAATCTTTCGAAATATTTCCATTGGAATACTTAGTTTCAACATCTACAACTTCAGTTTTTTTTTTTTTAAATGGAAAGTCCATGCCTAGTTATTCTTGAAAACACCAACTACTTCCAATGGCTATCCTATATTGTGGATTTACTTAGAAGTAAAGGTCTTTATAGAATAGCCTCACGCCAAAAGTATAAACCTAAAGATAAAGAGTTAACCAAATGGGAAATAATAAAGATCAAGCACGTGGGTTGATAGGGATGTCTATTTCTCTAGACTTTATATTCCATATCGTAGGAATTGATACCCCCAATGAAGTAATGAAACAACTCAATAAAGTTTTTGGAATTAAAAATAAAATTAGAGCCCATTAACTCGAAAATGAGTTGCTTACATTGAACCCCAACAATTTTTATTTCATTGAAGATTTTTTGTCCAAGGTCAAGACCCTTAGACTTCTCTTGGAGGATGTTAAGGTTAAGAAAGCATATCGTAGCCTTATCTATTCCTTTCTTACTAATTTAGGACCAGCCTACTATGTGTTTGTTTCCACCTTCCATTCTAGTAGATAAAGTTTTAATTCTCAAGGACAAGACTGCAAGTCCCCTTCTTTTAATGCCTTTTGTGATTCTTTAATAAGAGAACAATAAAAAATCTTACATCTTGGCCTTCTTAATACTGGAAACTCTTCTAAGAAAGCCTTAGCATCCCAACAATAACCAAGTTCAAATAATCCTAAGAAGCAACATCCTAAAAAGAGTGGTCCTAAACCAAACAAGGGTCCTAAACCATTTCAGTCTCACAATGAAAAATCAACTCAACAAAATGATAAGGAAACTAAAAACAATGGGAAGAAGAATGATAGACATTGCAACTTTTGTAATCATGATGGCCACTTAGAATCCAAATGCTTTAAGAAGATGGAAGCCTTGGAAGCAACAATGAAGAAGCATAACATCCATTTGGAACACTCTTCAACTTCAACTTTATCTTCAGGAATAACAATTTCTGCATGTGGTTTTCAAGCATCTCGGTCTGGTTATGCACTAAATGTATCTTATTCTTCTCATTCTCATGAGTAGCTCATTTATTTTGGAGCTTCTTATCACATGGCAAAAAAAAAACCATGTTTTCTTCTTTAAATGATTGTAACACCAAAAATATATATGTTGGTGATGATAGACCTCTTAGTGTTGTAGGCAATTGAACTATTCATCTAGACAATGGCCAATTTAATGATGTATTATGTGTTCCTACCTTATCCTACAACCTTCTATCTGTATATCAGATAACTCATCCAGGTGAAGGTAAAACTGTTCAATTTTCACCTCATGATGTTGTAATCAAGGACCTAAGAGATCCTAGACATATTTTAGCTACCGTCATTGCTGATGATTCTACAAGGTTGTATAAGATTAACAAATTTGGGTCATCAACTCTTCCCTCGGTATTTGTTTCTCATAATGATGAAGTGAGCAAACTTTGGCATGAGCGATTTGATCACTTAAACTATCACTCCCTTCAAAATCTATGTAAAGAAAATATGGTGACAGGTCTTCCTATGGTATCTTGCAAAGTTTCTTCTTTAAATGATTGTAACACCAAAAATATATATGTTGGTGATGATAGATCTCTTAGTGTTGTAGGAAATTGAACTATTCATCTAGACAATGGCCAATTTAATGATGTATTATGTGTTCCCACCTTATCCTACAACCTTCTATCTGTATATCAGATAACTCATTCAGGTGAAGGTAAAACTGTTGAATTTTCACCTCATGATGTTGTAATTAAAGACCTAAGAGATCCTAGACATATTTTAGCTACTGTCATCGCTGATGATTCTACAAGGTTGTATAAGTTTAACAACTTTGGGTCATCAACTCTTCCCTCAGTATTTGTTTCTCATAATGATGAAGTGAGCAAACTTTGGCATGAGCGGTATGATCACTTAAACTATCACTCCCTTCAAAATCTATGTAAAGAAAATATGGTGACAGGTCTTCCTATGGTATCTTGCAGAGATGGTGTTTGTTTTGGATGTGTAATCGGAAAATATCATTAGGATAGTTTTGAAAAAAGTGCCTCTTGGCACGCCTCAACCCCTTTACAAATTGTGCATAGTGATTTATGTGTTCCACTTCTAGTTGTTTCATTCTCTGGCTACAAGTATTTCTTAACTTTCATTGATGATTTCTCCATACGCACTTGGGTATACTTCTTAAAACTCAAAAGTGAAGCTTTTAACATGTTCTTGGCCTTTAAGGCGTTTGTTGAGAAAAAATATGGAGATCAAATTCTTAAGCTAAGATCTAATAATGGCAAAGAATATTTTAACAACAAATTCATCAACTTTTGAACTGAGTAGAATTCAATTCAACATACTATTCCATAATAGAAAAATGGTGTAGTTGAAATGAAGAATTACACCTTAAAGGAAATGTCTAATTGTATGCTTCAATCTAAAGGACTTAGCCTTAATTTTTGGGCAGAAGCAATTAAATTTGCAAATCACATCGTAAATCACACTCCTACTAAGGTTTTAAAGAATATCACTCTAGAAGAAGCATGGAGCTCAATTAAACGAGATGTTAGTCACTCTTGTGTTTTTGGAAGTGAAGCATGGGCCCATATTCTAGATGAGAAACATAAAGCTTTAGAACCTAAGAGTGAAAAATGTATTTTTGTTGGATATTATGAAGATGTCAAAGGATATAGAATTATTCAACCTAAATCCAAAAATGTTATCATTATAAGAGATGTAAAGTTTGTTGAAATTATATCGGCTTGCGAGCTTAGTTCGACGGATGTTCCACCTCTCGTTATCCTTTCTACTTCTAAATATATTTCTTCTTTAGATGATGACAATGAGGATGAAAATCCTCACCCATCTTCTTGGGATCCTCCTTCAGCTACTCAGCTTCTAAAATGGGTTCGTGTTACTTGGGATTCAGTAAGTGCTCTTGTAGGTGATCCTATAGATCAACGTCACACACATTCTTAGTTTGATAGAGCCTCTTCTTTACTGGCTTAAGATTCAACAAATTATGATCCTGACAGCATTGCAAAAGCTTTAGGCCATCCAGATTGGGACGCATCTATGAATGAATAATATCATTCATTATTGGCAAATGATACATGGGACCTAGTTCCTCTTACAAAGGGACGAAAACTTGTTAGATGCAAATGGGTTTACAAAACCAAGTTTGGACCAGATGAAAAAGTAGATAAACATATAGCTCGTCTTGTTGCTAAGGTTTTTTCACAAGTTGAAGGAATTGACTATACTGAGGCCTACTCCTATGTTTCCGAAATGAACTCTATCCACCCTGTTCTTTCCCTTGTTGTCTCTTTCAAGTGGGAAGACCATCAGATGGATGTTAAATCTGCCTTCTTGCATGGGGACATGCATGAAGAAATCTATATGGAACAACCTCCTGGATTTATACAAACAGAATCCATCCTTGTATGTTGGCTTAAGAAATCCCTTTATGGTCTCAAGCAAGCCCCTCGGGCTTGGTATGCCAAAATGGATAGCTTTCTTTTAGATACTGGCTTTTCTAGGTGTCATTCTGACAATACTATCTACACCTAGAATGTGGGTAAGTCTCTTATCAGTCTTGTTATTTATGTTGATGATCTTATCCTTACTGGTAGTGATCCCAACCTCATAAAACATGTGAAGTAAAACCTTAAAAAGAATTTTGAAATGACAGACTTAGGACACTTGCATTATTTTCTTGGTCTTCAAGTCTTGCAATCCAAAGAAGGTATTTCCCTTTCCCACTCCAAGTATTCCTATGATCTTCTACACCACTTTAACATGGAAGAATGTAAGGCAACCCCTTCTCCCTTTCATTATGGAGCCAAACTTTTAGTCACTTGTAATTCACTTGAAGTTGATGCTACATTATACCATCAACTTGTTGGAAAAATTTTGTATTTGAGTTGGTGACCCTAATGATTGGAATTCTATTGCAGGTTATGTCTTCACTCTTGATTATGGAACTATTACATGGGATTGCAATAAAAAAAGTTCAATTTCTCTTTCTTCAGCAGAAGAATAGTATCATGGTGCCATTGAAGCTCGTAAGGAAGCCTTGTGGCTTCATCAGATCCTTTCAGAGTTTGGTTTTCAATAGCAACATCCGACTACACTTTGGTATGATAATCAAAGTGCCATTCAATTATGAAAAGATCTAGTCCAATATTGGTGCAACAAACACATTGAACTATGTATGCACTTTATAAAAAAGCTCATTTATGACCATGTTCTTGAAGTGAAATATTGTTCAACCGATGATCAAGTTGCAAACATCTTTACAAAGGCTCTCACAGAGGCGAAGTTTACTAAACTTCGATTTATGATTGGAGTTCAGGAAGTTGTCACTAAGGGGGGATAGGCTATAATTCCTCCTTCCTTCTCCTATTGTGTCATGTTTGTACATCGTTCAATCCTATCCCAAGTTGCTCTTAAGGGGGGATGTTAGGATATTATGACACATAGGAAATAATTAAGCATAACTTGGTCTAGTTTATAGTTAGGTAAAGTGTGTTTCTTTAGTATGTACTTTTTATAACTTATAATCCAACGGTCACAATATGTTCTAGACATGAAGTGATCTGACGGTTCATTCTCTTCTCAGTATCACTGACACTTGATCCGTGGCTTAACACATAATTGGTCTATGATCTCTATTTAAAGAGCATGGAGGGTCATTTGTTAGGTGATTGTTCATCAGAGAAGCTTGTGCAATTTTTATTTCATAAATTTTCTGAACTGGCTGTGTTGGCTTAGGTCGTGGACTGTTTCCCTCTGTGAAGGTTTTAACCACGTCAAGAATACTGGTGTACTGATTTGTGATTTGTTTACGGTGTCCTTTGGTGTTCTATCTAAGGAACTTACCCTGTAAATTCCTACATATATGTGTGTATTATTGTGAATATTGTATCGAGATAGATTTATAAATCTCCATAGGAAATATGGTTATTTGTTGGTTTAATAAAATGCATATATGTGGTTATTATAAATACTATAATGAGATATGTTATAAAGCTCTAGTAAATAGTATGATTGTCATGTTTTATCAGTGGTCATTGTAAATAGTGCAATAAGCTGTGTTATAAATCTCCATGGGAAATATGTTTTGTTTTCAATAGTCTTGTTGGTTATAGGTGTCATTGAACACCGGGGATGGTGTTCCCCCAAGGGGGATGGTTCTGTAACAGCCCTATTGAAAATTACATGTAAAAAATGTATAAAGCCACGGTCAATGGGACACATAATCCAAGTTGAATGAAGAGGGGAACATCCTAGTGGGTGTTGATTCAATTTATTATGGCTAAGGAAATTGGCAAAGGCAATGACTAAGGCTTTGAAAAGGAAAAATGGCATTTTTGGCACATTTATTTATGAAAATAAAGGAAATTAGGAGAAAAGGAAGGTGAAACGTCACAGGTTGCATGTGACGAGGAAGATGAAGAAAATAATGGAAAATGAAGAAAATAGAGGCCTCATTAATAAAAAGGCTTCTGAGAATCAATTGGCAAGCTCTTGGCTCAAACTTGGTTAGTTCAATTTTGGAGTTTTCTCCTTATTCTCTCTCTCTCTCTCATACTCTTGGAGATTTAGAGTTTTTCTTGGAGCACTCTTGGAGAGTGTGGCATACTTGGATGTTTGGAGCAAGAAGGAAAAGAAAGAGTAGGAGAACGCAAGAGGGCATCAAGATCAACAACTAAATTAGATTTTCTTGTAGTTATAGAGATGCATGTATGTTTCCTTCACTAGTTTTGGCATGCATGTGGTTTGTCAGTTGTGATCTATCATTGGCATGGAGTATGGCTAGGATTGATAGTGGATTGCCTAGCCTTTCCATTTCCTGGATAGCCTTGGAGATTGTGGGTTTATTTCATTGTTTGTTTTGGTTGGTTCTTATGTTTCCTTTATCTTGGGTTGAGTTATTAGTTCCTAGAGCCTTGGTTGACAAACACTCTAGAAGCCCTTGGTGGGTTGAGTTAATAATCCTGGAAGCCCTAGTTGGAAAAATTCTCTGGAAGCGCAAAAAATGTTATGGGTTGGGTTACTAGTCCTGAAGCCTTGGTTGGAAAAATGCTCTGGAAGCCCTAGAAGGCTTGGATGAAGACCGATTTGATACGGTTTTGTGATGTCTGACCGTGAGGTGGAATCACTGTTTGATGGGTTGAGGTGGATGGCCTCTGGAATCCTTGGATGAGTTTTGATTGATGTGTTCTATGAGATCTTCATGCTTGGAATATGGCACAAAGGTGAATGGCTGAAGACAGATTTGGCTCAACCATTCTACAGTCAGGAGGAACGTAGAAGTCCCATCACGAGTTTGGATTTTGAATCATCAATAAGAGGTTATTTCTCCTTGTATTTATATGAGCATTATATTGGATTATATGAGGTTTATATGGTGGTGAGTTCAATTGTATTTCTGACCCTATTATGTTGGTTATACATATGTCTTATGACAACAACTATGTATTGATCTCATCATGTTTCTACTTGTATATGAATGAAGAATGTATCTATGGCCTAATGGATGGAATGGCAGTTAATGTGTTGAGGCATAAATGCTTCATGGAAAATATCAGATAAGTATAAGACCCCCATGCTTAGATATGTTATTGACACCTATAATTTACATATATGTGATATGTTTGAAGAAATTACTCTCATGACTAGTAGGTGTCCAGTCAAGGTCTTAAATAAGTATTTGCTTTAGTACTCTCATTTCCATGTTATTTAACTGTCCTGAAGGTATCATGAAATTATGGGCAATGACCTAGGTTCTAGACCTAGAAAAGTGGCTCAAATCCCAGGGACATTGGCATAACATTGGAAAATTGGGTCTCTGGATGCTAGTAGGCAACCCTGTGAGAGCGAATCTGGGTTTCTGGATGCTGTCATGCCTATAGAATGAGAGTGATTGAGGCTTAATTTGTCTAAAATGCTTAGTGGGACCAAAGGGAAAGTTGTCTAAAGTGTTGGATTAGTTCCTGAGGGCCTTGAAACTGAAGTTGAATGTTTGTATGTTGTGTTTCCGTCAATTCCACTTTGTTAACATAACTTAGGAGTTTGAATCATATCATAGTGGTCTCTCGACACATGTTTACCCCGCCTGGCTGGTTTCTTGGGTAGATGTGGGAGGAGAGTGTTACAACCATACAATGTTTGGTTGAGTATTCACACATGTGACTCTTGATCAAAGGTCTCAAAACCTTTTGGTTTTTTAATGTACACCTCCTTGTCAATAAATCCATTGAGGAATGTTGATTTTACATCCATCTTGTGGATCTTCCACCCCATCTCTGCATCTAGTGCAAGAGTTGATCTAATGGATGAGGACCTTGTTATAGGAGAAAAGGTCTCCTGATAGTCAATTCCCTCAACTTGAGAGAATCCTCTGGCCACAAATATGGCCTTATGCTTCTCTATGCTTCCATCTGTTGCATGCGACCTTAAAGATCCATCTCAAACCCACAATTGATTTATCTATTGGTCTTGGGACCACTTCCCAAACAATGTTCTTTATAATGGAATAATATTCCTCCACTATTACATTAACCCACACAGGTTTCCCTATTGCTTCCTCAAAAGAGGATGGCTCGGTATCTACAAGTTCATTCATTAGAGCCATGTAGTCGGTGTACCAATCAGGTGACCTTCTCTACATGTGCTGTGAAGTGGGTGCTCCCACATTCTCTCTAGCATCATGCAATAATATCTCAACTTCCCTGGTTCTTTTCCTTCCTTCTCTGGATGGTTTTGCTTGAGTGGTTGTCTCCACTCTTTCATCCTCCATTTGTGGCTACTCCACAACTTCCTAAGGTTACTCTTTTGGAGCTAAAAGCTCCTCACTCGATGGAATCTGAAGATCCCTCTCAAGAGAGCACTGCATTGCTTTCTCTTCATCAAACTTCACATCCCTTCGTACAACTATCATTTTTTAGGGATGACAAGTATACATGGTAGTTGTGAGGAGTTTCTGTGTGACCCACAAATACCCCCAACTCTATTATTGGCTCGAGCTTCTTCCTTGATTATTTGGAGACATGATAGTAAATAAAGGCTGCAAAAATCTTGAAGTCTGACACATATGGATTTCTCCCTGAGAAATCCTCCTCCATTGTAATCATGCCCAGAATCTCATGAGGACTCCAGTTTTGCAAATAAACTATTGTGCTGCATGCCTCTGCCCACAGATGTAGTGGTAGGCTTTGGTCATGTAACATAGCCTTCACAACTCCCACAATTCCATGGCTCTTTCCCTCAGCGACCCCATTCTGTTGTGGGTTGTGGGGTGTTGTCAACTCCTGTCAAATGCCATCTTTTGCACATAATTTTTTAAATTCATTCGACATGTACTCACCTCCATTATCGCTCTTGCGAGCCTTTACATTCTTGTCAGTTTCTTTCTAAACTAGTGCCTTTATTTCAAAAAACTTGGAGAATGTTTGATCTTTCTTTTTCATGAAGAATATCCATCACTTCTCTGAGAAATCATCTACAAACATAAAAAAATATTTGTGCCTCGTAGCGGAGGTTGTTGAGAAAGGTCCACAAACATCAAAGTGGATTCTTTCAAGGACTGCATGTGCTTTGTTGTCTCGATCATGGAAAGTGGATTCTGTGTACAACCCCAAATTAATCCTTTGCACACATCCTCCTGCTCGAGTGTGCCTTTGGGAAGGCCTGTGGTTATTTGTTACAAAATCTTTAGGGCGCCATGATGCAAATGGCCAAGTCTTCTATGCCATAGTTCACCGACATTGCGACTCCACACCTCCTTCGCCTTAGTGCATAATGTAACATAATCTTCCACATATAGCTTATATAGATTCTTCACTTGAACCCCTATCTACTTGACCTGTCCAGTGGCTATGTGTCTCAGGAATGCCTTTTCTTTCCTGAATATCACATCTTAACCACTGTAACACCCTCCTCCCAAATTTACCCAAGTTAACTGATCTGATGGGGTAAACATGTGACGATAGGCTACTATGATGTGATTCAACTCCCCATGTACAGAAGTAAGTGGAACCTGTTAGCCTCCTGTTGCAGTAGGTTACTCATATTTCATGATTGACATTTTACAGGCCAAATATGTCATTCTTTTCATACTGCAATGCTCCATATTTGCTAAACAGTCACCAAGCAAAGAAGGCTACTCAAAGTTCATCTAACTGCTTTCCAAATTTTGAAAATTCATTCCAGTTTTGTACAATTTTCAGCTAA
The DNA here is from genome assembly GCA_000404065.3 of Pinus taeda. Lineage (NCBI taxonomy): Eukaryota > Viridiplantae > Streptophyta > Pinopsida > Pinales > Pinaceae > Pinus > Pinus taeda. The sequence continues at coordinate 5,262 of APFE030287047.1, read as the reverse complement.
AGGGAGGTCCAAACAGCTTAATCTTGGTCTCCCTAGGTTTCAATTTCCTGTTTTAGAATATAGAGAATGAAAATCTGTCCAAACAGCTTAATCTTGGCAGATTCTTAGATAGGTAGAGAATCAAAGGAGCTCAACTGCTAAATCTGGGCCCTTGGAAGAAAAAAGGGTAGTTTGTAGATAGGAAGGCATAAAAGAAAAAGTTGAAATGATGGGTCTACAAGTCTAAGTGCACCCGAACCAAAAGAAGAAAAAATGTTAGATAAGTAGGCTGGGTAGGTAGTTTTGAGGTTGCAGAATCTTGATTTCTGATCAATTCTATGTTTTCAGGGTGTCATCTCTACTCAGGGCACAACCACCAGGCAGTTTTATGTGAAAGAGCTCAAAACATACATGACTAACTTCCTTTCCTCCATCTCCCCCAAATCCTTAACTAATTTCCCCAAAAAGAGGTCAAGATCTACTTGATATCTCTTAGTTTCATCATTTTTCATGTCATTGGCTTGGGTGAAGATCTGCTTCACTCAAAGAGGATCCATACTTTCTCTATAAAGTTCTATCTCCCCCTTGAAGCCTAAGATCTCTGAAGCTTAGCGCTTTCTTGTCATCTCCATGTTAAACTACTGACACTACTATTTAACTCCCTATATTTTCCCTATCCCCATACTAAAACTATGTAGATAATCGCCTTATGTAAATATCCCCTCCCCCTGGTTGAAATATAACCATAAATACTTCACTGGGAATTACTAAGTCACCTGGACTTTAGTAAGAACCCTCCCTCTGCAAAAATTTCCACTCCCAAGTGTCTGGACCCCTTCCAAACACTAAGGAAACCCTTTCCAAAGGCTAATAACCCTCCCCACGCATTCTTTTGTGAAAACTATTAATGTTTGTTTGATAAGTTTCCACCGCACAAAACACAGTTTGCCCATTTTCTATAGTTTAAAGCCCACAGCGCCGCGAAAAATTAAGTCTTTAACGCACGCGCGCTTCCACTAAACCCTGCGCATCTCCCTTTTCTGTCCACCGTCAGATCGCCTTCCCCAGATCCGACGGTCCTTGTACACATCACGCGCCTGATTATGGTGGTAGGTTACCACCCGACGTCCGACGGTTTTACCGTCGTACACCGAGACAGGTGGCGGCCTCCCATTGCATTGGGCCGCCCTTGATAGAAACCACCTTCGTACCAAAGGCGGTCTGATGCCCAGGCAAAACCGCCCTCCCCTCACGTAACAGGAGCACCACCTCATCCTGCCACGTCCCCTCCACGTCACCTCACCCAGCCTGCGCCCGGCCCACGTCACCCTCCACGTCACCTCGCCGTACTGCCACGTCACCTTGATGATGTCAACATGCTGACGTCACACCCATACCAAAGGACCCAACTGCTGACGTCAGCATGCTGACATCATCCGCCGTACTACTGACGTCAGTAGCCAAAAAAACTGAAAATTCGCGCAAGAGCAAAAGTCGAGCTTCGGAGCCCCGGAATGAGAAACGGAGGCAGTTTTCGATGCGCAATTAGCGCGAAGCGCTAATCGCGCATCGCTATGGGAAATAGGCCATATTGGGGAATCTTTAGGGAATCTTTTGATTCCTTGGCCCGTTTTGCATCGAAAAAGCCCGAAATTGCCCGATTTTCCCAAATTAAACCGATTTGAAGACAGGAAGAGACCAGAGACAGAGATTAAAGAGTATCAGATCAAATTTACAGAGAGAAAGCACGTCAAAGAGTATCTGAAAGCGGCGGAGACCATCAATATAGTGGCAAAGAGTATCAACGAAAATCTTAATAGCTGCCCAAAGCAGGTGAAAATTAAATACCTTCCAGCAAAGTCAAAGAAAAGGGCGAGGCAACTCAAAACTCTCAAATCATGGTTATTGCACATTTAACTCACACCAGAACAGAACTACAAATCCCAAAGCATAGTTATTCCAGCGCTACTGCATCGAGCCACCAAGGGCCACATTGCACTCTTTTTGATCCAGCTACCTTTGACACAGTTTAATAGATATTTACCTGCATTTAATTTTGGCACAATTTTAGGTTTAGAAAGCTCTTTTTGCAGACCTGGTTTAGGTCAATTGTAATAAATAATTTGAGATATTTGCACTATAAAGACAACCCTGAATACTGTATTAAGGGTTGGTTGGTTGGTTAGTGAAGAAGCTATCTTTAGCTGATTTTGCTCCAGGAGAGACTCGCACTGTAACACCTGATAAGTTTCTATAATCAAAGACTGCTTATGAGCTTTGGAGAATGGATTATTCACTGTGTTTACTGGTTGAAGAGTGATTATGGAATTCTCATGTTGTTGCATAACTCAATAAGTGCTTCTTACCTCTGTTTTCCTTTCATAAGCTACCATCTAAACAGCAGAAAAGAAGATTAGCTTAGAATTTGTTTAAATACACTCTATGCTCAATTTCTGTTGTTTCTTTATGTTTTCCTCTGTTTAGGCATAAATATGAATTCCACATGGCTCATGTTTGCCCTAACCTTAGACAGTTATCTAGGGATTCTTCATTGCCCCTAGATAGAGATCATCCTTCCCTCTGTTAAGCTGAGTGAGAGATTCTTGAGTGCCTCTCATTCCTTACATATCATTCATCCTTTTAGTTTGAAGATTGTGTTATGAGCAGCTATCCTGCTTCATATTTCTCTTATGACCAAGAAAACGCACTGATAGTCCTAACCCATGACTCCATGCCCAATGGTTTGAAAATTATCACTTCATGAATTGCCTCTCTGCCTGAAAGCATTTTCCTTCCATCCAAACACAAACAAAAACCCCTGAACCAAAAAGCTAGCTTAAAATCATCAACAAAATTAAATCATCAAGAGAGAGCCCTCTCTGATTATAGGTGGGCTAGAACTTGCAATCCAAAGATTGGTTTGTGGTTACCTTGGCCGTATCCCTATAGGAGCCTAGGGACAACCTGAGTGATAACATAATGGCGACTCCACTGGGGACCTCCTCAGATAATCTCACTAAACCAGTCTGCAGCCCCACAGAGGAAGAAACCGACCTTTGAAAGCTTCGGTCGACCTGTGTTCTTAGAAAAATTTTCCAAAATATAGAATAGAAGCTGGCTCCTAAAAAGCAAACGCGTAATACACGATCAAATCCTGATCCCAATCGCCCAGTTGTTTTTGAAAATCCGAATTTGATCCCTAAGATCATTGGGAAACAAAAGCAAAAAGAAGACCCAACTGCTGCGAGTCTTGAAACAGTTCAGCTAAGCAGTGTTCCAACCCCTGTCAAAGTTTTATTCCGGTCAACCCCAAGTTCCCCTGGTTCTTCACCCCCTTCTCCAAGCAGCTCTTCTACACCTCCATCCTATACTCCTATTACCACTACTACTCCTTCTACCCCAGTTGTTACTGTTATCCCCGCTGCCATAGCTTTTCTGCTTATCCCCATCATCATGGCTAGACATGCGCCCTTACAGTTGCCTGCTAATCCCGGGGCTATGCCTCAGGACTACCAGACAAAAATCACCTATTTTTGATGGCACAAACTCCTACACCGCCCTACAACATACAAAGAAAATGCAGGATTATTTCGAGAGTTATGAAATTGATGATGACAGTGTAAGAATGAAGATTTTTGTCCAAAGTTTGATTGATGATGTCAGAACCTGGTTTAGGGCACTTACACCCAATTCCATATTAAACCCTGAAGCCTTATACCAGGCATTTATTAACAGATGGGAGAAAAAGAAAGACCCCCTGCACATACTATCTGAGTATGATACTATCAAAAGAGGACCTCAGGAAACTGTTTTGGATTATTGTGCAAGGTTTAATAATGTTTACAGTGCAATACCACAAAATTTAAGACCTCCACCTGATCTCGCTTTGTACAAATTCCCGGATGGCTTTGATGCTGAGATGACATATTAGTTAAGGGAAAGATCCCCTCAAAGCCTTGCAGAAATGCAAGATGTTGCTGTTAGTGTGGAAGCAAATCTAATTGCTAAAAGAAACAGAGCTAGAATTGAGAGAAGAACCACTTTCAAAGAAGAACCCTCAGCCTTCGATCAGAAGCTAGATGCTATTATCAGTGGCATCCATAGGCTGGAAGACAGAGTAGACAATGTTGAGAGGAAAACTTCATGGGAGGGTCAACAACCCAATGCCATCAGGAACCCGAACTTCAGAAAAAATCAAAACACAAACGTTGGAAGGACCAGTTTCGACCATGATATTAGGCCTCCTTTTCAAGAAAACTATGCGGAGGCATCTATATCCGCTGAGCCCACAGATGGGACTGATATGAACCTAATATATTTAGAAAATGAACAGCAAATATTTCTTATAGAAGAAGACCGACCATATCCTGATGCAAAAAAATTTCACACCAAGTCGGGAGAGTCCTTCGACTTTAAACAAGGCTATGATACCGTTGTGTACAAGGTACACAAGCAATACAAATTGAGAACAAGGACCATTGATGTTCCCCAATCTAGCAAAACAAAAGATAGCAAACAACTCAAAAAAAGTAAAGGAAATATCACCAACAATCAACCAGCTGACAGCTCTATCCCAAACCCTCATCAGGTAACTGTGGAGGATGTAACAGACACACACTCTCCTATTGATCGGCCTCTACCTCCCTCCTCCCCAAAAGAAGATCCGAATAGCACTCCGAAAAATCTTCCCAAAACAGAAATACCACAAACTATCATACATCATGACATAGATACTCCAAGAGAAAACATAGAGAGTATGCCTGAGAAAGAGAAATTCGCCACTGTCAACGCCAAAAACTCATTGGAAAAACCATTCAGTTTAGAAGTAGAGATTGGAAAACTCAAGATTTCCATTCCCCTCTCAGAACTTGCCAAACATGACGTATATAGACAACAAATTCAAAGGTCACCTCAATTACCAGAAATAAGGGATGATGTAAACGTTTTAGATGATACCCCTGAACTACTGTTTGGTCCAGAAGTTAACGGAGAAACAACATATGGGCCTGTTCCACCTTTTTGTCTCAGTCTGCACATACATGACAAAATACTGCATAATGCTATGTTTGACTCAGGTGCCTCACATAACCTTATGCCCAAAGCTGTAATGGAAAGGTTGAACCTTGATGTCATAAGGCTGTACAAAGATTTGTATTCCTTTGATTCAAGTCAAGTCAAATGTTTAGGCTTGATCAAAGACCTTTATGTCTCTCTAGTCCAATTCCCCAACAAGACAATCTTAATGGACGTAGTAGTTGCCGACATTCCCACAAAGTATGGCAT